>OZ020612.1:19806434-20045326 GCA_963971575.1 Liopterus haemorrhoidalis | reverse complement strand
CGGTCTCCGATTTCTAGTTCTACTGTTGTACATTGATGTTTAATCAGTCCTCTTTTGTTTGTCTCATTTCGGATTCCTTCTATCCAAAATTTTCTTCCCTTTCCTCCTCCTCTCGAAACTTATAGATGATCGTATCTAAGGAGTTGTTTTGTGTTGTTATGGACAGTTTCTTACAGATTATTTGTGCAATTCTGTGGCAAACCTGTAAGATTACAGACAAAATCTATAAGAAACTGTCCATAACAACACAAAACAAGTCCTTAGATACGATCGTCTGCAGCTTATAGATTTGCCACAGAATTGCACCATATGTCTGTAAGCATACAGGTTTGCGCAGAATTGCACTATTAATGTCTATAATAAATTTTGTTTCTGTAACTCTTCTCCTTCTATTCATTGCATATGACTGTACCGTCTACGTTGTTTTGTTCTTTTGTCTTCAATTGTAGTATGATAAACAACCATAATTTACAAACTATGACAAATGTCTATAGGTTTTATACAAATGTATGTAAAGAATCAAAATTATAGTAATTTTTTCAATATAATCCCTTTCTTTCAAAGTATATTTGGTTCACCATCCTACAAGTTTTCGTATTCCGGTAGGATAAAAATCTTTGGGTTGGAATCTATGGATTAGAAGTTGTAGTGCAAAAAAATTAAATATTTTTGGCGGTTTTTAAACGTTTTGTTTTAAATTATGTTGACACGCCTAAATATTTCTCTAACATACAGCGATAAGACAGGAATTTCCTTTGAATAGTTGATAGTTCGGCTGTAGTAACACCGTTGACCTTCGGCAAATATTGGAATTGTTCGGAGACAGGGCGGTAGGGAGAGAACAAATGGCCAAGTTTGTGGATACTGTGTGTCGCCTCGAGGGGCGGGGAATCATAGTAATTAATTTCTTAATTATTTTCAGTTTTCGCTTTTCTTTATTACGTTTTTGTTTTTAATTTATCGTAGAAAATGTTATTTCTCTTTTGCGTTTGAGACATTGTAAGACATTTTTATTTTGGACTCGTTTTTAGGTAATATAATCTCACTTTTGGGAACATAGTTAGTTTTATTAGTGTTTTTGCCATATGCAGGTGAATTTATTCTTAATTAGGCACAACATTTTTTTTCACTCTGTATCCATCAAAATGCCCAAAAGAACTTGGGACACTTAGTAACAAAGCAAAGAGAATGAGAATGAAAAAGGGAACCGACACGAGCTCATAAGGGGAAAATCGTCCGCTAGAATCTTCCTAAAACGATTGTCAATTGAGTATATTAAAAAAAAAACGTATAATAGAATATTTGATTTTTTAGAGAAATATTAGTTGAATTTTTGTATATTTTAAATAATTGCATCAGTAATTTTATATATAGCAGATACACACATTTTCTAGACATGTTCTGTGAAAGTTAAAAATGTACCAAGGAAGATCTCTAAATATATAACTGAAAATAAAATCCCTATTGTTAATTTTAATAAAAACATTAATTTAATGAGCAAGTTGATTTGTTAATACAACAAGTTCTGTTTGATATGTTAGTTATTAGGCGCATTCTAAGCTATCGAAAAGAATAGCTCCGAGTTACTCCAAACAGTTCACTAGTTGTTCCAAGTAAAAGTACTTCACACTCTCAGCTACCCCAGAATTACCTTCCCCCGTCCTCTGAAGTACCTATCTATATTTTAGATCTTGGAGTTCCTTTATAGTGGGGGTAAACAGCTGATGCAATTCAAACTTGTTAGCGATTTATCACGAATTTATAACTGTATATTTTTAATATTAAATAAAATCCATTTATCGTATCATAAATAAGTAAAATTTAAAATAATTTGCATATTTAGGATAGTTTTTCTTTCACATTTGTTATTTCGTAAGAGAGCAGCGCCTCTTTCAACTAAATACTCAACAAGAGTATTCCAAACTCAAAAATTTTCAGAGTAGATTGGTGTAGAACATTTGGGAGTAGTTCAGAATATTTCACACTTACCTGGAAAGACCCTATTGTATCAAATGTCCAGGATAGCGTAAATAGAAAGGTTTCATGTTTTATTAATGTTTCTAATTTTTAGATAGACCTAACTTGGTGTCTTCCATCTTTATTAAAACACTATAAAAGTAAACCACATCAATATGTGTCATGGTTGATTGGACATGAAGGGAAAGGAAGTTTATACTCTTATCTGCGAAACAAGTAAGTTATATGTATATTACATTAAATAGTTTTACTACCATAATAGTTTAAATTCAGTCTGCATGTTCTTATGAGTTGCCGTGGCTCCGTGGTAAGACGGTTGTATACGGAGTACAGGGACCCGGGTTCGATACCCCCTAATTCCTTCGGATTTTTATCTTCCGAAATTGTGCAGTCAGCTCTGGGGTCGACTCAGCCTCAAGTAAAATGAGTACCTGTTTATACAGGGATAATAGGACCGTCCGAAACGTCACACTTACCACGTGGCTTTCATATCTATGGCCGACGGTCTAGAAACGGAGAACTTACATTCTCTGCCCCTTATACACCTATCTAGGTGTCGGGATTCTATTATTTTTTATTTATTTTTTCTGTATTTTCTTATGCAGTGCATTATAAAGACAGTAGTTATACCTTATGCGGCTGTGCTATGCAGTAGGAATGACGAGAATTAAACATTTCTGGAAACGGGTACCCGATTACATTACCCGTTTATTACCCGCTACCCGTTAACTAAAGATGGAAGAGGGCCAACCACCTGCGGACCTCTTCAATTTTTAATTTTTCCAATCATGAGAAAGGATGGGTTTTATTTTTTACAAAATACTCGTAGATAAACAGAAATGCTCAAAATATCTCACAATTGCCCATTAATTATCGACTACCCCTATACTTTAGGGTATTAACCATTACAAAATAAAATAACGTACAATATTTGACATTTGATAATTTTGCAATATTTTTTATCTTATTTGTTCTTCTTCCAGTGTCCCTTTTTTTCTTCCTATTCTCATCTCGGCTTCCCTCTCTGATCTCCTTCCTTCTCTCTTCCAGTTCTTTCGTTCATCATTCTCCCTTGTCTTCCTCATTCATCAGTGCCTTTATCTCTTCCTCCCAGACTGCCATCTCCTTGTACCTCTTAGCTAAATGCTCCAAGATTTCCTCTTCTTCCCTACACATTCTGCAGAGCTTGACCTCTAGCTTCGCCCAGTACCTATTGTTCCTCTCTTCGTTGCCGCATCTTAGCCTCGCTTGACTCTACCCCCCTCCGATATTCCTCTTTCTCCTTCAAGTATCTCGGTATTCTGATCACTCTTATCTCTTTATATCGTTTCACACTCCGCGATTTGTCTATTTTGTCTGTTCTTTTCTGTTCCTGTACCTCTCATCCCTCCTTCTCAATTCTTCTACTATATTTGTTCATCCGTTTCTCTTTCTCTCGTCAATAGTTAATGGGTAAATAACTGGTATCGGGTAATCAAAATCAGGATACAAACTTGTAGTTCCCGACTACCCATCGTCATTCCTACTCTGCACTCATGCTATACGTTTATGCTATGCGCTTATTATAAACGAAACTTTTTAATATTGACAAATAAGAAATGGACAAATATGTGTGTCGTAATCTATTTATTTTATTATATTTTTCTATTTCTAGGATGTGGGCTTTAGCAATAAGTACTGGAAATGGAGAATCAGGATTAGAACATAATTCAATGTATGCCTTATTTACAATAACATTAGTGTTAACAAAAGAAGGACTGACACATATATACGAAGTAATATTATTATAATATAAAACAGTATGATATATTCTACATTCAATTACATTTATTACAGGTTATTGAAGCTGTATTTTCATATTTAAATTTATTAAGAGAGGTGGGACCTCAAGAGCGTATATATAATGAAATTAAAACAGTTGAAGACACTTCGTTCAGATTCCAAGATGAGGAAGATGCTGTTGATTTCGTTGAAACATTATCTGACTCCATGCAGATTTATCCGTCTGAGGATTATTTAACAGGAGATGAATTATACTTTGAATACAACCCTGAGGTAAAATCTTGTCATCACTATGGATCTTTTTTACCTTTACTATCCTTATGTGCCTCTAGGTGTTGGAAACCTATTACTATTAAACTGTGCTATAAAAAAGGTCACTTTTCTAATCTGCTGTAGGTGATATTTCAGGGATTTGTTACGACAAATCTTATTAATGGCTGGCTGCTAAAGAGCTCAAGTTTAAATTATATGTTTTTGTATGTTGTTTTGATTCGAGTTAGGCTTAACTCGAGTTAAAACACTTAATTCGTTCTTTAGAAACCGGCCATTAGTATATTCATAAAATTCCCAGTATTGCATAACAGGAGGGCCCTATTAGAGGGGATCACAAGGGGCAGTTGCTCTGGACCTGTCAATTTTAGGGGACCTCAATTTTCAAGTCAGTTACGTAACATGTAAAAATATTGTTTCGCCGGGCCTGGCATTTCTTTTGACCGGAAATAATAACAGTTGTCATTACCCTGTAGGTAGTTAGGTATTATTATTATAATATTTCCTCTGTCCCAAAATAGTAGTCACTTTTGTAAGTCTTTTTTCAACTATTGATGCTTTTTGTTTGAATTATTATTTTGACAAATTTCATTCGTTTTTGGTTCTTCATATTGACCGGAAATTTGTTTTCTTTCTTCCAACACCCAATTCGTATATCGTTTTACATACTTTCTTCGCAAATGTAACATTTCGAAGTTAAGTCTAAATTTTTGTCACTTTTGCAGTGTCACAAATATTAATTTGCCGTTTTTTGCACTCTAGTATTGTAGAACTCAGAAGCTGTCAAACACGCATATAGCTTCTCCGTTTGCTAAGTCACTGTACAAGTCCATTGCTGAATGGACAAATGGGTGCACATACGTACTGCCATAGGCGCCCGCTGAAATTATTGTAGGGGAAGGGGGGGGGGATGCAATACCAAAACATAGATACAGATGTCATATTCGAACAATGCTTTCCACGTGGCGGGTCTGGGAACGATTTCCGCTGAGGATAAACATTTGTTTTCTAGTTAAAAATGTGTTCTCTATAGTTAAAAATCATCGATTTAGTAAATAAGAACTATCCTGGCTAATAGCCAAAGTTGCTAAATCAAAAATATAATAATAAACAATAGTTTTTTTTTTTTATGAATTTTATATTTAAATAATATAATTTTTTTTTCTAAGATAAGAATTGGTAATAGGTTCCGAAATCCAGGCGGGGGGCAACTGACCCATCTTGACCCCTTTGCGGACGCCTATGCGTACTGCATAAAAAGGAATGGCCAAAAAGATATTGTGTACACTGTTTAAAATGTGTACACTGTGCAGAATAAACTAATCCACCTAACATTGGTCCAACATAGAGGATACAATTTTTGTCACAAGGACACAAAGCTTAATTATTGGATTTTTTTCTATCATTGTGTAATATTATTTATTTGTTCTTTTTTAAAGGCTATAACAATGGTGTTAAACAAATTAAATTCCAGTAGTATGAATATAATGGTTCTCTCGTCTACAGTTCCCGAAGATATTCATTATGATAAAGTAGAATCATGGTTTTCTACCAATTTCACAGATAAAGGTAATGTGACATTTTTTAGTTTTATTTTTATGAATTTTATTGTTTAGCAATAATAATGAACAATTTTTTAAATTTAATGAATATTTATCTATAAAAAGAGTGCACAGTTCAGTGGCGTAGCAAGAAATATCGGGCCCTTCCGCAAGCATGGTCGCTGTCTACACACAGCTGCTGATTATAATAAAAAAAATGATTTTTGCAAAACACATTTAATAAGTGAACAACAGTAGCAGCAACGTGCGCGCTTATGTATATTTGTCGAACTTTGTTTTGATGCGGTATTTTGACCACTTTGGTTAAGCTTTGTAAATCATACTCATGTCATTTTCATTACATTTTGATTTTTTGTGTTGTTTTTAATACAAATTTCTTAAACTCTTACAAATTCCAAAAATTTTAAAATATAGCATTTATTTTATTTTTCTTATAAATGCCAGTTAACAATAAATGCCAACATGAATTATGAAATAACCTAGCCAAGCTCTAATTCGTGACAACTTAAAATATGAAACCCCTATTTAGTTCCGCTTAAATCATAGAAATGACATGTACGTTTTAACAGTACACAACAATGACATGTGTAATAACCAACCTTAATAACCAATTAGAGCATCGGTTCCTAACCTGTGCTCCGCGTGCACTTCTCAGGGGCTTCTCAGCCGATCCTGGAAATAAAAATTGAGTAAAATCGAAAGAATTATAAATAAAAAAACAGGTCAAAAGAAGAAAACCGGAAAGTACATTCTAAACGAAAATTTGCCAAGTTGAATGTATGTCCGAGTGATTTCTGGCTTTAGAAGGAACGTGATCGACGAAATGCATTGTCGTTTGAATAATCTGCGTGTATTTTGATTATTTGCTTCATTTTATAAAAATCTGTGTATATATCAATAAGAGCTGTGAGAGAATAGTGAATTTATAGTGAAATTGATAGTGAAAAAATCTACCCCCTCCAGCGTTACATTACTTTTAAAAACCATTATTTTGCAAGACATATGGTAGGCCTTAGGGGCTTCGCCATAGAAATTGATTCTAAAAAGGACTCCGTAAGTCAAAAAGTTTGGGAACCACTGAATTAGAGCATTGATCCAGACTTGTTGCGCAGTACAATCAATTGATAATCGCTACTTGATAATGACATCTATGAATGCACCTTGCATTCATAGATGCAAGCGCTTTTTTCTTTGGTTTAAGCAGAACTAGATTTTGACAATTAGTAATTTTTATCGATTAAATGAGGTTTGTGATAATTTTGTGCAGCAGAAGCCATCTTTAATCATTAAAAAGTGAGCTCGTGACAACTTACAAAAATAAAAATTCCATTCGGTTCCGTTTAAAAGTGTGGAATAGCCTATATAAGAAACATGAGTTCATATTATAATTGATAATTGCTAATTTATAATTGTTAACTGGTTGTGCATAAATCCACACTTACTCCAATACATATATAATTTCTCATTTTTCGAAATATCAATTTTGCTTAAATACCTTCAATTTGGGCAACAGAAGAAAAGTGGAGATATGTTTACTGTGCGAACCGAACCAATCCGTTGATAGAGGACGTCAGTATGTTATTTTCAACGAATGTCGATCTTTAATTAACGGCAATCGCGGGTAATTAACGAGTAGCGGACAATAGCCGGGTAATGATTTCGGGTATCCGGTTCCAGAAATTTTTAATTTTCGTCATTGCTTCTTTTTCAACTGATGTATAATGCAGTGTTGTAATAGATACATTTGAAAATATATCTAGATACAGATACAGATACTTGAGGAAAAATGTATCTAGATGCAGATACAGATACAAATTTTAAAAAGTATCTAGATACAGATACATTTTTTTTACCATGTATCTAGATACTTCAAGATATTTTTAAGATACTTTCGGCAAAATGAAAACACCACAAAAAAAAAAGAAATAACTAGAGCAAGGAATATATTTGTTCACAATAAAAAATAAATTATGCACTATTATTACTCTTAAAATAAACACAAATAGCCTTTGAAGCTGTGTGTCAGAAATATTAACTAACTATATACCTATGTAATCTATTAATTCTAATTCTTAGATTAGATAATTACTTAATGGTTGTTTTACTTAACCGTTGTTAATATAATTATTTAATTTTTATTTATTTATTATTTTTTTAAATTTATTCAGAGCTGGAAATACAATTACACTTTATTAAAATTTTATAGATAAAAATAAATTAAATAAATAAATAAATTATAAGTTTGAGAATTATGATAAAATACAAGTTCTATATATAATTAATTAAATTTTGGAAAACATCCTTTTATTTTTTTCCTTTTTTTTTAAATAAAAAATAAAAAAATAATAAAAAATAAAAGAATGTTTTCCAAAATTTAATTAATTACATATAGAAAAATATTTAAAATTTTATATAGGTATAGCAAAACTACGTCATATCACACTCATGTTTAGATTCAGAGTGAAGTATGTTTTTACTCCCACCAAGCAAGAAAGAGTTTACTGGTCGCTGATTGGTTAATTTAAACTTAAAATTCAAATATCTGAATGATGCTAAATGTATTACCAACTTGAAAAATCGTAATGACATATTTTGTAAAAAGACCTTGAGAAAGATAAAATAGGAAAGTATCTGAAATACAGATACTTAGATACTGATTTAAATATCTAGATACAGATACAGATACATATTTTAAAATATACCTAGATACATTACAACACTGGTATAATGTCATATTCGTACATTTATGGAAGAAATTGTACCAAATTACTTATTTTTCCCTATAACAATACAGCATTTATTTAACAGTAGCTAATCATACAATATAAATTTTACATATTTCATACATATATATACAGAGCCACAAATCTCTATCAACAAACCTTGACCAAAATCTTGAAAAAAAAAAAAAAAACCCATGAACATCGTATTAGCAGTTCTCCAGTTAAAATCGCAAATACGGACAGACAGACGTCTTTTACAATTGATACAGAGCGATCAACAAATCTTGACCGTTATGCAATACTTGACAGAAACATTTAGTCATCAAACTTATTTCCAAGGACATGTATACATAGGCGTATATTCTATTTTTACTACCTTATACGAATTGATTATTAAATGAACAGTATTTTTCTCTACACGCCAATGAGTTGATAACAGGTATTAAGTTAGGAACACATATTTTCGTTCTTCCTCGGGTAAGTTCGGGCAAACGAAGTAATCTGATTGGTTCTTTGTTAAATTGGGATTTTCAGCTGTGAATTAGAATACAGTTTTGATATTTTTAAACTCATTATTTACTGTTATGTAACGGACAAGAAATAATGATCGCATGGTATACAGGAGTTTGTTTGAAACGGGGTACCCCGAAAATCTCCTTTATTTGTAAAGATACAAAAAATCTTCAGAACAAAATTTGAACTATACAAAAAGACCCATCTAAAGGTTACTATAAGAATTCTGAGGCACTTCTGGTTTCACCGGAAATGCTGTTTTTGATCTAGCATAGGGAATCGATAATTTTATATTTTTTTCCTAAAAGTACATTAAATTAGCTTTACAATGACACCAAAAAGTCATATTTTTATGTTAACCATTTCAAAATGGCGACCATTTATTTACAAAATAATAATCAACATAAGTTTTACAAAGTTGAACGTAGCAAGTTTTGAAAACAATAAAAAAAAAAACAAAATATCTCTAAAATAAACTGTTATAACGAACATTTGTAATTTTTTCTTTTTTTTTGTAAAATAATTGTAAAAAGTAATAGTTTTTTTTTCTAAATAGTCAAATAGTTTAATTTTGGAATAGTTTATTTTCGGAAACCGGAAGTGCCTCAGCATTCTTATAGTAACCTTTAGATGGACTTCTTTGTCTAGTTTAACTTTTGTTCTGAAGATTTTTTGTATCTATACAAATAAAGGAGATTTTCGGGGTGCCCCGTTTCAAACAAACACCCGGTATACATACTGAATATTATACATTATACTTAAATATAAATACAAAAGTAATGTGCTCAAAAATATGCATAATATTAATTCTCATTAACATACAATTAAGAATATGTCATTTATTAACACAAATTTCTAGGGTACAAAATGTACCCTTCTCGGAACAGGAGGGTTCTGGTCTGGAAAGGTTAAACCTGAAATAACAGAAAAAAGGTCTATTTCGCAGGCCTGTGTTATTAGTTTTTTCAGTTGTATCATTATTATTATTTATTTTTATTCGTTACTTTTAAGTTATTCAATGATTCCCGTACGTAAACAATACATGATCCTCTTAATTGAATTATTTTATGAATATAATATAAACAATTTCAAAACATACTTTTGTTTCATATTAAAAATGCTAATGCAACTTTTTTTTATATTTAGAAATTCCTCAAGAATGGTTGGATGGTTGGAGTGATGTAAAGCCATTCCCACAATTTGCGTTACCAGAGCCTAATAGGTTTTTACCTACCGATTTTTCGTTGAAATGTACTTGTAAGAACATTCCACAGTATCCTGAAAAAATATTGAATTCCGATCTAGTGGAACTTTGGTATAAGGGCGACAACAAATTCAAACAACCGATGGCTTTTATGAATTTTTATTTAATATCTCCCATGACTCAAGAATCTGCCATCCAGTAAGTTCTATAAACTGTAATGCTTAATATTAGCTAGATCTTTAACTAAGTATTTTTTAAATCATATATAATAATTCTTTATTGCCATCCATATTTTTATACATAAGAGGTCAAAGCGAAAATGGTTAAGTCACATTTTGTCGATTTCTCAAATTACTTTATTTGAAATTATTATACCAGGAGAAGAGGTATGACTTGAATACCCACATTTGCATTTAAGGCTGGGTATAACCCCCAGAGGTTACTAGTTTCTTATACAAAACTAACAATCTGAAATAAAATTAGTATCAATCTATACATCAAATTTTGCACAGAATTTTTATCTATCTAATAGGATATTTTTAATTGTAGAAACATTTATTGTAAAAATATTATCGCTCAATCACTTAAAAATAGACATGAGCGATAAAGTTCTGTAATTTTTTAAATCTATTTGTGGGTTTCGAATAACTTTTATATTTATATAGTTTTGTGTAGAAATGTCCAAATAATACGTCAACATTTTTTTCGACTTGATTACTTATAGTTTAGAACTTTCGTCGAAAAATATTATACTTGATGATAATGGAATGCCACTTGATACACGTATTCTTTACGAGAATTAAATCATTTTTACCCGTAACACCTATTTTGAAAACCGTGGCAGATTCAAGGTGGCGGCAAAAATAGTCTACCAAGTACAATAACTATAAGTAGTTTTCACAATAGAGCATAATAGCTACAAACATATTTATAGAATGAAGCTTTACCTACAATTTGCCGCATCGTACGCCAATATGCGTCGATTGGTTTACAAGATGGCGTCTATAATGCAATTTGCTTATTTACAATTACATAACAGATTTTTCTACAATTAAAAATATCTTATTAGATAGAAAAAAATTCGCTGCAAATTTTGATATATAGATTGTTATTAATTTTATTTCCGGTTATTAGTTTTGTATAAGAAACTATTGAGAACTATAGGGTTGTGCGCCGCCTTAACAGATTTGTATGTTTAGTTTGAATAATCATGTATCGTCAACAATGGTTAGCATTGAATTTTATTTATTTCGATAAATTTCATTCGTTTTTACATAGGTAGTGCCAGCTGCGCGGTGAAAATGCTAGCGCCGATGTTGACGCCAATCACCGCTATTTTACAACGCACTCTCCAGCGTTATTCTCGCCCGGCGCAGCATAATGAACCCTCATTTTCTCCAGTATTTTGTCTTCTTTCTTCCAACACACGAATCTTATATCTTTTAACATATATTCTTTCCAATTGTTCCGACATTTTGAAGTTAAGTCCAAATTTTTGTCACTTTCCACTTTTGCACTGTGTTACTAATATTAGTTCACTATTTTTGCACTCTAGTACATGTTGAACTTGTTATTACGGATCTATTAAGCGGCTAAACACTCGTATATCCTCTCCGATTGCTGCGTTATGACTGCCGAAGTGGCACTGAATACCGTAATTTTAGCGTCACGTGTTTACATGTTGGTGCTGTCCCAAACTCAAGGTCGTGGTAAGTCGCAGTTAGTATCACGCGTGCATCTATGGTTTATCACGTGATATACTCATCGAGAATCGTGTTGTATCGACTGAGAGCCGATAAAATATCTACAGTGCGATCATTAATTCCTGAGTGTTATGTAATATTTGACAGAAACATTTACACACATAGGCGTACATTCACTTTTTATTACCTTATATAAATTAATTATTAAATGAACATTGTTTTTTCTCTACACGCCAATGAGTTGATAACAAATATTAAGTTAGCAACGGATTTTCGTTGTTTCTCAGGTGAGCTCGGGCCAACGAAGTAATCTGATTGGTTCTTTGTTAAATTGGGATTTTCAGCTGTGATTTAGAATACAGTTTTGATATTTTAAAACCCATTGTTTACCATTATGTAACGCTCAGGAACTAATGATCTCACTGTATTTTATATCTATGTTAATCTTCTATGACGTATTTGAACTGTTCATATCACATACGTCCATTGTTTTAACTTTATCTGTTATATTTGAATATATTCACATAAACATATGTGTGTTTTTATATACACGCCCCTTTTATATCCACCGAAGACAGTCCAGGCAGACTGAAGCCAACAGATATTTTTTTCACAATCTGCACGAATAAAAACGTTGGATTTTGAAAACCTTTTATATTGAATCATTTATCAATTATGTATTTAATAAAAAAATAAAATATATATTTTTTTAAATTTTGAGTGGCATATCAAATGAAAGCCTATTATGCGCGGATCAGCAAATTTTTATTTTATAAAATGTTTTTTTTTTATATGTGTTTTTCCAAAAATATGTCAGAACTTTAACCCGCACCTTATCTCTCAGATGAGTAGACCTAAAAATCTGAAAAAAAAAAATCCATAATGGACATTGTGGGAACCGGAATAGTTCAACAAGAATTTTTAATCATATTAATTTTTCAAAAAATGTCGATTTTTCTGTGTCGACGATAAAAAAAAAACATTTTTTTAAAATTTATTGTGTGGTGTCCAAGAAAAGCTCTTAGGGCGTAGATTAAGGAACGAAAAGTAGTTATTTTAAATTATTTTTTTTTAACACGATTTTAGCCAAAATTGTTACACTATTCAAAAAGGTTAAATTAAAAATCTGAAAAAATTTTAGATAATATATATTGATCTGAGCCGGAAACTTACGAAAGGAATTTTTGATCCGATTGCGTTTTTGAAAAATATTGCAGTTTTTGTGTTTTTGGCAAAATTAATTATTTTTTTATTCCATGGCTAAATAATGTTATGGAAAATAAGTAAACAGCTGAGGACCGAGTTTTGAACATCACACTACAATCTAAACTGTAGAGTTTAGTGTATAGCAGCGTTTCTCAACCGAAAACGTGCCACGGACCAGTAAAATATTTAATATTCTACCGCAGAACACAAAAAATAAATGTACTATTAAACAAATTAGTTGTTGTATATGTACTCTGCTTCTTTATAATATCTCCGTAATAAAAAAATCACTGAAAAATGAACAAAAATCGCAGAAAATTTACAAAAGATCATAAAAAATTAACAAAAAATCTCAAAAATAATAATTTATAAGCCTTTCGCGGACCACTAAAATTTTGCTAAGGACCACCAGTGGTCCGCGAACCACCGGTTGAGAAACACTGGTGTATAGTGGTCAAAAAAATTAAATGGAAGCTCTTAGTACTCAAATAACGAATAAAAATGCTTATCAAAAATCTGTTGATAGAAGTTTGATAAAACAAATATTCCTCGACATCCAGCATAATGTTGGCTTCTTACAGTTATTATAATACCTACAAAACCCTGAAATTTGAGAAATTTCACATTTCACATCATTTTTATTATTAGGTTGATACTATGCTACTCAAATACAGGGATGGGGAGTCGATAGAAAAATTACCGACTCTCGACTCCGGAGTCGGTATTTTTGAAGACCGACTCCCGACTCCGACTCCCGACTCCCGACTCTGAATCCCAACTCCTTTCACTCGTAAATCGTAAAGCCTATTCCAAATATTTAAGCAGAACTATATGTAATTTTTATTTTCTTAAGTTATCGCGAGTTCACCTTTTAACGATCGAAGTGGGCTTTTGTTAATCAAAATGATAAAATCCCTCATTCAATCGTTAAGAGTTAGTATATTTCAATTTCTAGTTCCACTTAATCTAAAAAAGCTGTCAATGTCAATTTCATTTCATCTTGACTTATTGTGTCATTTTTAAAATCAATTTTCAAATATATGTTATTAGTTTAAAACAATTAATTTTATAAATATTTTATATACAGGCTATCCCAAACATTTAGCCTATTTTAAACGTTTAGATTTTGCAATCTAGTTACTTTCATCGTTTAAATCGTGCTTTTTGGACGTTTTGTTTTGATGTCATTCGTTTCCATGGTTTCACTGTTGAATTTTAAATTTTCACATGCCAACGTAAAAAATGAAATAACTCAAGCAAGGTCCTTTCTTGTGACAACCTAAAAGAACGAAATTCCCATTTAGTTCCGCCTAAACTATTTGGAATAGCCTGTACTATTTTTCCTAATATGTCTTTTTCCTTTTGACATTTAGATTTTGGCTGCCGTCAGAAATCTCGTTACAATTTGAGAAAATAAAAATCCAGTTTAGTTTCGCTTAAACATAATAAACAAAGTATTAAAAAAAGGGTTATGAGTAAAAACAAAATATCTTTACTGTCTCATCGTATTAATCTGTTAATACGATTAGGATTAATCAAATTTTAAACTGGAAAGCATGAAAGAAACCGGGTAAATTCGGTATTAAATATTTTAATTTTTATTTTCATTCTTGAACAGACAACAATATGTCGTTCCTGTTTCAGTGCTTTAAAAAATTCTGGTAATATGGTTATTTTGCTTTCGTTTCCGGTTTCTTCTCATCCTTGATAAAAATTGAATCAAAGAGTCGGGAGTCGATACATTTTTCCGACTCCCGGCTCCGACTCCGACTCCTCCAAAAAGCTTCGACTCCTCGACTCCCGACTCCGACTCCCCATCCCTGCTCAAATATATTGACAATATTATACAATTTATTTTCAGTGCGTGCATGATAGATCTATTCATTGCGATATTGTCAATTCAACTAGCAGAAGAAGTGTACCCGGCTCATGTAGCTGAACTCGATATAACCACAATTGTAGGCGATAGTGGAATAGTTGTTAAAGTAGATGGCTACAGCGAAAAGTTACCTGTAAGTATACATACACAGTGCGGTCCATATTATTATTTTCTTACTTTTAATTTAACGTTACGAGAGATGTTAATCCACGTAACGTTGTAACGTGGAATTAGCATCTCTATCGTG
This sequence comes from Liopterus haemorrhoidalis, assembly GCA_963971575.1. Classification (NCBI taxonomy): domain Eukaryota; kingdom Metazoa; phylum Arthropoda; class Insecta; order Coleoptera; family Dytiscidae; genus Liopterus; species Liopterus haemorrhoidalis. The sequence continues at coordinate 20,030,260 of OZ020612.1, read as the reverse complement.
CAATTCAACGGTTAAGGGCGGTAACAACTGCAATTTGTTATAATTTTTAACAATAATAAATTGTGAAGATTTGAAGCATATCCTGTTTATTCACCCAGGATGTGAGGTTAGTTTAGTGAGACTTCAAATATTTATAAAACAGTCGTACTTCGTATTCTGGTCGAAGATTTAAGGAAAATGAAGTTGGATGCTGGATTTGAGCTGTGCTGGATAGTTGAGCAGAGAAGATCTAGTCACTTCTACTCAGATTATTATACCTGTAATGAATGTAGATGAAAATTGTGCTGAAAAAAATAAAAATTGAAGCTGAAAGGAATTTGAAGCTGAAAATTGAGCCGAATTTTACCAACCAAAAAGCTGTAACCGACTAATTAAAGACAGTTAGACAAAATGCATTTTCTGCGCCTCCTCGAAAACTGTAAAGATCGGGAATTGAACCCGTGAACCGGATTTTTGACGGGCTCTATTCCCGGTGAGGTAGTATTTTGTATTTTTTTCTATGTTAAACCGTATTATCGCATTTGAGTCAGGGATAAAGTAACGTTTCAAATAGTTCCGTTATTGTATAACGTTATTTATTTTTTGGTTTCGTTACATATCGTTTTAAATAACCTTAAAAAATTAATTGTTATGTTATTTAACGTTATATAACGTTACGTAAATAATGTTATATAACTTTATAAATATAATTTTTATTTGTAACTCTGCAATTACCTATATTTGAGATCTGTGAAGTTCCAGTTTAAAAAAATAGTACCAAATTATGTTTAGATATTCTAATTTAATTTTCATATATAAAATACAAACAAAGTATATCTTCTTCTCAAAAGAAATCTTATAGCACATAAAATATAAATAATAAAAAAAACAGTCGAATTAATAATGACTAAAATTACGGTCATATAGAAATGAACCTAAAATCTTTAAGCGTAACAAACATACAATTGGAAAGTTTTATAGGTAAACAAACACAAAATTAGAAAGATTTATAGGTTAACAAACACAATAACGTTAATACCCGTTTCAGTATTCTGCGCATGCGTTGCTCTAATCTTGAACGTATAGTTTTCTCTTATTAGTGATAAATATCAAATTATACCTACTTGTCTTGTGGTTGAAAATTATTTTAAGGAAATATAAAAGTGTCTACGAAAATGGAAATTTACTTGAAATCGTAATACACTCATTCAAAGCAAATGAAACATTTAAAAAATATTTTAATAATGTTATTAAAGTAACGTTACAAAATAACTTTTTGTGAATCGTTATATGTAATTATAACGTTATAAAAATATCGTTACGTTATTGCAGCGATTCGCAAACTGCGCCGCGACTTGGATACAGGGGCGCCGTGAAAACAGTCTAATATTCCTCCAACTGCGTTAGTTAGACCAATGTTTTGAATTGGGGCGCCGCGGAAAAATTCTGATGCATTAAGGGCGCCGGGAACCGAAAAGTTTGGGAACCACTGCGTTATTGTATTAGAAATTGTAGTTGAATCGTTATTATAACGTTATCGGGTATCGTTACATTACGTTATCCATCCCTGATTTGAGTTACATTATTCTGAATAATGATCTTATATTAATATTTTCATATAAAAATTACAGATAATTTTAATGAATATTAAAAAAAAAAAAAAACAACAAAACTTACAACAATGTTATAGTTTTGGAAATACAACACTAACTTTTTTTAAAAATTTTATCACCATAAAATAAAGCATTTTTCTGCTTTTGAATGATGCATAATTACATATTATTTTTAAAAAAACGTCGTTGATTGAACCAACTGTAGATGCAAATTGGTTTTATTTTAAATAAAATTCATATTTGTTTTCCTTTTTTTTTATACATATAATTTTTGTTCTAAAAATTATAGACCACACTATGTATTACGATATATTTTAAGTTAATTTTAATATTGTATATTTTTTGCAGCTCCTACTAGAATTACTGTTTACTTATATTAGGGATCTGCCGCAAACAGTAACGGATGACTTGTTTAATGCATTGAAAGACAAGCAAGCTAAAGCTTATTACAATACATTTATAAAACCATCTAAATTAGCAAGGTAAATATAACAAGCATACATTTAAAATAAAACACAAGGTTTAATAAACTTTATTCATAAAAAGTTCTTAGTTCTCTTCTATTCGAAGAGGGTGTCTATAACTATTGGAGGGACTATTGTCACTGCGTTTATTTTTTCTACTTATTTTAATAAGTAGACAGTAATACTTTGCATGGTACTGTCGTATTTCAACTAAAATTGTTTTATTTTCACTCAACTTAGTACTGAAGAACAACGCGATAAAAACCGTCACATTTCACTTTTGCATCCTGGCGCAAATAGCATTTGTTGCTGTGCGCCAAATTTTTTTAACTAACTCACTTTTGTATCCTGTTAATTTTTAATTATTAATTAAAAACGTCTAATAATGTTCATTCAAAATAATTATAAAATGACGTCATACTTGGTGTCTAGGTGAATATAAGCTGTTCACTTTTGTAAGAACAAACTAAGAGGGAATTTTGATTACAATAGTTTGCACCTTTGAAACTGTATGTCATGTTGGTATTAAAAAATGTCACTTTTTTAAAATGTCGATCCATTTGACATATGTCATAATGAAAAATGATATCTTAATTATAATGATCATAACCTTATCAACCGAAAGTCGGTTTACAGCGTAAGGAATATTTTTAATTGACATATAAAGTCAGTAAGACACTATAAAAGTAACCAAAATAACCAGATCTATGATCTATTTCAAATTTTAAAAAAGTAGATAGCGCTGCGAACCGAGTACGATTTACACTGGATAAATACAGTATAGCGGAAAATTTAAAATAAGTTACAACTAGGACATGGGCGTAGTCAGGGCCGCCCTAACCACAGGTCTAAATGGGCTATAGCCCCAGGGCGCAAGCCTTTTGGGGCGGCAATTTTTATTTCCCCGTTTGCTATTCTGTGAAGAATTTTCTTACGAAGAGGGGCGCATTATTTTTAGTAGCCCACGGGTGCCGGACTTCTTAAGACGGCCCTGGGCGTAGTAACTGGGTTAGCAAGTAATTTTTTTCTAAATTTAAAAAAGGTTAATAAGGTATTGAAATAAACAAGGCAGATAATACACTTACGTTATTTATACGACATAAATTCAGTTTAATATGAAATTTGAAAAAGTTAAAAAAATATTAATTTTAAAAATGATGTACTATGTATAAAATGAGAGATTTGGCTAAAAGAGTTTAAATAAAGCAATAAAACAAACAATATATCTTCAGAGCTAAAGTTTCATATTTAAATAATTATTGTAAATAAAAATATATGTATATATGAATGTCTAAAAATTATATCAATAACTTCTTCTTTGGGCACAATCAGCTGGGTTGTCTTTTGGCCTCACATTAGTCCTCTCTCTTGATCTGTTAATTGTCAAGTGTCAAAAAATATTTATATGTCAGATAACCTAAATAATATATAACTGCGTAAAAACAAATTACATGGAGAATTTTCTCCATAAAATCTACGCCAAGAATATAAATAAAAGTTTAAATATGTAAATAATAACAAAATATTATCTGTCTCATTTTGTAGTACGAAACTAATAGGGAAACTTAATTTTTTATGTTGTATATTTAAAATATCATCTTAGGGTGGTAATTCTGAAGTGGCACCTTTCAAAATATTTGACATGGCAATCACAATTTTGACGTGTCAATCGCAATTTTGACATATCAGTTTGGTGTTTGACATATGTAGTTTTTAAGTGAATATAACCTCAGTATTATGAAACTTAACCAAATATTTAAAAGCCAGATTTACAAGTTCACATGTTTTCATAAAAGTCTATTTACACCACAACAATCACCAAAGTAACCAGATCTATTTTCGTATTACAAAATGAGACAGATTATATATGAAAAAAAAAAATAATAATAAATAATATAAATAATATATATTTCCAATGTACGACACTGAACATCTGTCAACTTGGACTAAAAACAATATTTTAACAGTGTAATAGGGATGACGATCTAAACCAATCCGAAGCAAGGACAAACAGCCCCTATCTTCTTACACACATTTTTCTACTTTGAAATAGACCATAGTTTGTTCTTACAAAAGTGAACAGCTTATACAAGCAATACTCAGTCGTTATGTTTGGCTCCCAAAGGTTGGTAGCCCTTTCCTACGTTGCAATATCTTAAACAGAATTTTATATTTGACTTTTTTTTATAACTATATCATAAATCTTATTGGCACTCCCTAGGAAATACAGGGTTTTTCTCAATTTTTAGAAGTGATTGGATATAACCTATCGTACTTGACATTTGTTAACAAATAGCATCTGGCAACACGGCATATTTCTCAACTACGACGTTATTTCATATTTACCGTGAAGGGACTTGAGATGTAGTGTTAACCTGAGTCTTCCAGCTGACAGAGTTTTTGCAATCGCATGTATTTTCTTGAAGGACTTCCCATTTTTATGCAGCAGCTTCAGTTCAAAAAAAAAAACACATATTACTTTTTTTTTACAGAGTTTTACGTCATTCGGTATTATTGGAAAATTTTTGGTCGCCGTTAGCCAAGTTCTATGCTGTTTCAAACGTCTCTTTACAAGATTTTAAGAATTTTTCTGAAAGATTTTTAAGAAAACTCCACATTCAAGGTTTAATACAGGGAAATGTAACCAAAGAATGTGCTTTAACAACTACAAACAATATCATTAATATATTAGGCTGTGAAGCTGTACCCATTTGTGCAATTCCAAAAGTAAGTAAAATTGTTCTACGAGGAAAGTGCACATTTTAAAATAATTCTCTATTTCAGCATAAAGTAACTCAAATTCCAATAGGAAAATATTGCTGCCATGTTATGTCATTCAACAATGATGATGTGAACTCAATTATAACAAATTATTATCAGTTTGGACCAGGAAGTCTGAAATCTTTAGTTTTAATAGAAATATTGATGGTAAGATTTTCCTGCACTTAATATTAGTTATAAGGGCAAAGTTATGTTCTTATTATTATTATTTTTTTCTCAAATAGCCATCGTTGCTTTGTGAAAAAATTTAACTAGCTAAGTTCTTAATTTTTAATTATTTAACTTAATTGTTGTATTATAAATAATAGCTAAAATAGTTCAGTAAGTCATGACACATAACACATTGGTGAAACACTTTCTACATCTTTTTTAGGGTTTTGTAGGTATGGCCAAAAAATCCTTATACCGTCATTTGGTCGTATGTCTGTCTGTCTGTCTGTGTGTCTGTTTGTTCGATAAAAATTGTAGCCAAACGGCTAAACCTAGAGTATTGAAATTTGGCAAGCTTATACAACTCTTTGACCTGCACATAAGAAAAATACTAAAACATCTAAAAAACATTTCCCCTAAAAATATAAACAAATATCTGCTCATCGAAAAACAAATCTTTTTTTAATTTGAGTAGGGTATCAAATACAAATTAAATTAAAAATAATTTATTTTTGCAAAATAAATTATTTAGACGCGATTTTTTCCAAAATTGTGCAAACATTTTTTGTCCCACACTCCGTAGCCCAGATGGTTTAAACTAAAAATATGAAAAAATTCCAAGTAATGTACATTTGTGTGAACCGGAATAGTACAACAGGAATTTTTGATCAGATTATGTTTTCGGAAAATAACGCATTTTTTGTGTTTTTTGCTTGACCATGTAAAATATTTAATAACATAATTTAGTAACAAAGTAAACTAGCATGCTTTCATGGTGTAATGGTTAGCGCTCTCGTGTTCTAATTTTCAAACTAGGGTTCCGGTCTCGACACAATTTTATTTTTTCTGTTTTTTTTTTGCATTTTTATTTTGTTTAAATTATTTTTTTTTTAATTCTAGTTATATTTGGGCAAATGTTGCATTTAATTTTTAAAAGCGTAAATTTAATAACCAGTGGAAATTTTTGAAATTGAATACACGAAATCAAAGGGGCGGAGTTATGACTTAAATGAAAGCCATAGGCGCTATTTTCAAAATCTTAATGAACCTTGATATATATATAAAAAAAAATAAAAATACTACACATATTTAGAAACCTAAGTAATGATATTAGGCATCCATTTTAACAAAAATTAAATTAACTTATTATTTAATTAATTATACTATTTAATTAAATTAACAAATTAACAAAATTAACAAAAAAAAAAATATTTTAACATAAAATTTGTTTTGGCATCCCAAATAATCATCATTCACTTACTAATTACCTGCGAAACCCTGAAATTTGTGAAAATTCACACTTCAAATCAATTTTTTATCTTATATAGTCGCAGTAACATGTCTACTCCTGGCGACGTATGGTTTAATACTAACGATTCCTGTGATGTGGACTATTAGCGGCCTAATGTGTGCTTAATGTGGACTAATAGCATATTAATAGTAAAATATGAAAACATTAGAAACTACTCACTTTTCAAAATGATCAACTTAACCCCGACCAACTTCAGCAATTATTCCATATTCATATAATGCATCATGAATCATTTTCAAGCTGGTGTCGGAAGCGTGGAACAAGAAATTCAACCAATAGGATCGCTCTTTTGAAATAACCCGTACCATGGTGTCGTAGGCGCGGTGTTACAAGCGCGGTGTCGCAAGTTCAGAAATTTCAACTCTAGCGCCGGCCGCACCGTCGAAACCATAGAAACAGATATATTTTTTCAGAAAGGCGAGATCTTTAGCGAGACACTTATATTTATTTCCTAAAAAAAAATTAAAAAAACGTAAATTGATGTAGCGAAATAGCGACTTTTACAATGCTATTGGTTGAATTTCTTGTTCCACGCTTCCAACACCAGAATGAAAATGATACATTAGATGCACAGATAAACAAATTTGCATCAAGGAAAGAAATACGAATTATTTAATTTATACAAAGTAATTCTAAAGAAAATCAAATTTATTTCCTAGTTTTTTGTAATGTTTAAATTCGGAAAAATTCTAGTATACAATATATTTTTATACCTTGAATTGCACAAAAAAAAAGTCGTTGATTCACCTCTTAAAGTTGTCAGGGACAGAAACTGATTTATATTCAAACGCAAAAATGGCATATTTCTAAACGACGAGTCATGTCATATTCTAAAAAAAAGCACGTTAATTTGACACCACTTACTATTTTGTTTCATAAATAGAGTAATGCTGAAAATAACTCGTATCATTGAAACGGTTATTTTGCGGACCCTGGATGTGGGTGTTGATTATGCGTTTTTAACTCATGTTGGTCAGTACTATACGTTCTTAAAATTTCCGATTTTTTTTTTAAAGTTACGTTCAGAGCTGTTTAATTAGTCCACTATAGGCTATGACTTATGCACTGTCAAATTTGTCATATGGTAACGCGAGCCATCGTTCAGAGCTTTAAATTTAATACGTTATATGTTGTCGATTATCGATAGTTTTCCAAACTTATAGTTAGTGAGTTGTTTTAATGAGATAGACACATTAGCTACCTCAGTCTACATCGGAGAGAACGTTTACATTATATGCCTTTACATAATCTAACAAAATGTCATCGCGCTGTATACAACAAAACTCGCCCAAAATTACAAAGACGAATAGTAATAATCAGTTTAGGCAATTAGTTTGACTGTTGCCACTAAACACAGCGGTGCGGTGTTACTATCAGGCTCTACTTCGAAAGTACCTATTTAGATAATAAAAATATATATATTAATTGTCTTTCAACTTTGTAACAGATTTATTTCTTGCAGCTGTTAATGGAAGAACCTTTATTTGATGTTTTAAGAACAAAAGAACAGTTAGGTTATCATGTGTACTGTACAGTAAATGATACATTTGGTATCGTTGGATTTTCAATAACTGTTAATGCACAGGCTACAAAAAGTACAACTGATCATGTTAATGAACGCATGGAAGCTTTTTTAAAAAGACTAGTAAGGAAAATTCGAAAAATGCCTGAGAAGAAAATTAATAAAATAAAATCTGATTTGATCAAAGTAAAACAATTAATGGATCTTCATTTGAAAGATGAAGTGAGCAGAAATTGGAATGAGATAATTCATCAAGACTTTATGTTTGATCGTACTCCGAGAGAAATTCTTGCAATCGATAGTTTGAAAGTGTCAGAAATTAAAAGGGCTTTAGAAGTTTATGCTATGGATGAGACACATATCCGGAAAATCAGCATACAGGTGAGTTTTTTATTTGATTTAACTCTTTAAAAAATTGTAACAGTTTCTCAAATGTTTGTGGTGGCCAAAAATTAACTGTACAACTTATGTATATCAGCCGTCATTTAGGTTTATAATCGGACAGTTTAGACGTGGCAAATTTGCCTCGGAGAATTTTATTAATCAACAACGGGTTGTTTTTATTAAAATGTACTTCGAAAATAAATCTTCAATTATTGTGAGAAAATCATATTTAGCGACAAAGCCTATTTCGTACTCAGCTATTATGTTAACAAATAAAATAGCCTATATTGGGGTACTTAAAATTCACAAGTGGATTATCAGCGAGCAGTACACCCTCATATAGTGAAAGTGTAGTGGGAAAGTTAGGCAGGAGGTGTAATTGACCTGGTTTCTTCAAAAACGCTGTGAGTAATGCCGTAATAATGGAGACCGCCACTCTGACATGTTCGAGAACTGTCTATCACAGGCATAGACTAACTATGGCCTGTGAAGTCCGTTTGTAACTTGCATAGCCATGCAGACTTAACAGCATGTGTTACAAGCGTGAACACGTTAAATATTCACGCCTAATCATAGCCAATCAGACCGAATCTCTGTCTCAGAGATTCTGGCCCGCGAGGTAACATTTTGGCAATGCTTGATGTATCACATCAATAGACGATATCCAATTAAAAATCGATAGTAGTGATAGTGGCCATCAGTCGAACTATTATGAAAAATAATGAATTTCCTCATACTAACAAATTAACTTTTCGTAATATTTTTAAAAACATTTTCATAGATAATTTATTATTATTGTTATAGATGTTCGATGTGCACTTAAACCTAAAGTCAACTATATTGTATTACAAAGTAGCGCAAGCCTTTGAAGAAGCCGACAGTCCCCAGGGTTTGATGTGCAACACTGGTCCCCCTATTAAGCAAACTAAAGCAGCAATTTTTACGTTCTTAAGTTTGCGTCTGCGCTCTCACATCTCTCTTTCTCGCTCTAATTTAATAACCTCCTTTGTCAGCGGTTTGAATATTTAAGGTTAAGTTTCATTTAAATTTATATATTATATCCATTTTATTTAATAAAAATAAAAAAATTAATTGAAATTGTAACACAATATAGTTATAGTGCATCTTTGATTAAAAAAATCGTGATTACAATGTTTAAAATAAAATTATTGGTAGTACTAGTTTCTAATTTTTGTATTGTTGGAATCACTGAACATCATTTGTGTTGGTGACATTTTTAGCCCCAGCATGGCCGCCGTTGCGCTACTTTGTATAATATAATGACTTTACTTAAACCCAACCTCTCTATTAAAACTTCCATGTTTCAAGTTTTTTGTCGTGCTTGACATCTAATCACCTTTTTAATTCTTGAATAGAATGATCTTCTATTTTAAGATATTTTAATTTCGCACCCGGTACGTCGTCTTCATTGAAAATAAAGTTATTCATTATGCGAGGGGCAATCAAATATAAACGAGCTTTTTTAAAAAAAAAAATATTTTGCCAGAATTATTTATACATTTCTACAAATAATTTTTCTACATAGTCTCCTCCATTTAGGATGCATTTTTCCCAACGTTTGGGCAATTTCTTTATCCCCGTCTCGTAGAATGGAATTAGGTGGGTATCTAATCAGTTGCGCACGAAAGTTTCCACTTGATCATTGTTCTCAAATCTCTCGCCTCCAAGTATGTCTTTGAGGGGCCTATACATGTGGAAATTGTATGGAGATAAGTCTGGACTATAAAGTGGATGTTAAAACATTTTCCAGTGCATATCCACCAGTTTTTGTTGGGTTAGATCTGCTGTGTGGGGCCTGGCGTTGTGAAGGATCATCACTCAACAGCTTTGGAACCCAACGAGATTTTTTTGAAGCCCAATTGCTTTCGGATGATTGATTGAACACTTCCATAGCAGACACCAAGTTCCTCCGAAATTTCAAGCATTGTCGATCGATCGTCCATTCCGGTCTACAAACAAAGGGTCACAATGGTGCGAGGACGGCGTGGATGAAATTGATTTTCAACACGTTCGCGGGTTTGCTTAAACTCGTGGTGCCAAACTTTCACCCTTCGCAATGAAAGGGTATCTTGCCCGAACTGGAACTGCAGTCTGCGGTAAATTTTGGCTAGTTTCAAGTTTTCACGGGATAGAAACTTTATAATAATGCGTTGCACAACAGCGACAGGCATACTCTTCGCATTCATAGTAAGGGCTACTAAACAGAACATTAGATAAACCGATTGGGCTGGTTTTCTCTCTCTACACATCCTTAACTAACAACCCCAACCGCCACAACATACATTGTTGCCTTTCCCGCCACTCAGCCGAGAAAGGTTCGTTTATATTTGATCGACCCTCGTATTCCAGCAATGTACAAATGAGATATTTGTAAGAATAGTTTGACAAAAGTACACTGGCGCTAGTGTTGTTGACGCCACTTTGGATATCGTCTATTAGAATTGAGTTTCAGATAAAAGTACGCCATCTTAAGAGCAAGATGGCGCTACATATCAAGCAAAATAGCCTTTAAAAAAGATGTGGAAGAATTGAGCCACTAAACTAACGAAATCAAAATTTAAAATATTTTCTGTAATATATTGTATCGTGGTTACAATTAAGATATAAGACGAATTTGGTTAGGATTTAAATCTTTATCAAACTACTTAAATATTATTGGTAGATGTAGCTGTTAACTCTTGATGGAACATGATGAATAAATAGTAAATACAGTCAGCGCTCGCTTAACGTACGTTCGTTGATACGTACATGATTAATTACGGATCCTATGTTTGTACGAACGTACATCGCGTAACATGAAAATGTCGCTTTTGTACGAACGTACACATTGTCCGCGCGAACGTACATCGCGTCACACGAAAACGTCGTTTTCGTATTTGATATGGCAACTTTATGGTTAACAAAAAGGGAAAAGAAATAGCACACAATGTACAATGTATAATCGGAATCACGAAAAATGTCCGATTATGAAATGACGGGACCGCATTTAATTTTGAAAGAGTAAACTTAAGGTAAAATTTGTTTGAATAAAACTTGCAGATTTTAAAATTTTCTACAAAAAAAAATTCTTATAAGCAGTTCACTTTTGTAAGAACACACTATATCTGGTTATTTTGGTTACTTTTAAGGTGTGTTACTGACTTTAAATGTCAATTAAAAATATTCCTTACGCTGTAATACCGACTTTAGGTTGATAAGGTTATGATAATTATAATTACAGTCTGATCCAAACGGTTAAGCGGAACTAAATGGGAATTTCGTTCTTTTAGGTTGTCACGAGAAGGGACCTTGCTTGGGTTATTTAATTTTTCACGTTGGAATGTCAAAATTTAAAATTCCCACAATGAAACCATGGAAACGAATGACATATGTCAAAATTATTTTTGTTACATATTTTAATGACAAAAAAAAATAAATAAATGGGAAATTTGTATTAAGAATGACACAAAAAATCAAAATATAAAGAAAATTACATTTTAAAATGATATTAACCTTAACCAAAAATGTTTATTGTAAGTATGATTTACAAAGCTTAAACAAAACTGCCGAAAAACACGATTTAAACGATTTAAGTAACTAGATTGCAAAATCTAGTTCCGCCTAACCGTTTGGAACAGACTTTAAGATATCATTTTTCATTATGACATATGTCAAATGGATCGACATTTTAAAAAAGTGACATTTTTTAATACCAACATAACATACAGCTTCAAAGGTGCAAACTATTGAAAACAAAATTCCCTTTTAGTTTGTTCTTACAAAATTGAACAGCTTATACATTTTTTTTTCATGAATGATCATTTGCAAGATATTGAAGTTTATTAATTTAATGCCCCTAATATTTTCGTAAATCCGAATAGAACAGTAAACACGTAGTACTAACATATAAATACATATTAAATAAATAAAAATAAACCATACATTATATAAAATAAACATGTTTAGAAAAATAAATAGGTACTTAAAAAATTATTATTTGTTGTTTTTAATTAGAAATTTGTCCATTGTCAATTGTACCGTAGTTTTCTTTTTGTCTTGATATAAAAGTTTATAACAAGCGGTGCTATTGCGTATATTATTAACAACACTGAAACTTCTATCAATATCCGGGTCCGAATTCTCGATAGTGCCAATGAGTTCTTCCACTTTGCCTAATATTCCACTTACTGTTTTTAGTTGTATTTCGGTTGTTTCGTTCTCGGTTTTTGGGTCTTCTTTTTCAGTTCTCATTTGCTCTTGTAGTTCTAATAACTCATTAGTTGTGAGTTCGTCCGCATGCGATTCTAACAAATCGTTAATATCTTCAATGTCCATATTCAGTTCAATTTTTTTTTTTAAATACATGTGAATACTCTGCTGTGTATTCACACACAGAAAAGCCCTCGTAAATACGTGTACATATTCGGCTACGTTCGACGTATTTACTGATTATTCTGTGTAAGTGTGAGTGAAGGGGGAAAATTGAAAGATAGAAGTTGGTAGAACTGTATTCCAAGCTTCATACGCATATCTTGCCTAAATATAACTTCAAAACAATCCATGAATATTGGTCATTTATACAAAAAAAAAAAAAAAAAAAATGTACGTTCGTGCGAATAAATGTACCTTCGTACGAGAAAATGTACGTTCGTACGAACAAATATACCTTCGTATGAACATAGGTACCGAAAGTATGTACCAATTAGTCGTATTTACATGCATTTATACGGAAATATACCGTCCGCTTAACGTACGTTCGATTAACGTACGGGAATCTGTGTACGCATTGTGTACGTTAAGCGGGCGCTGACTGTAATATATTTGGTTATATTCCACAAAATATTTTATTAAAACCTAATGTATTTCGGTTTATTAGGCCATCTTCAGAAGAATGAATGTACGTACATTCATTCTAATTTTAATTTGGAGATAGAACAAAACGGTAAATATTTTTTTAGAGATAGGACATTCGATGAAGCAAAAAAAATCAATCAATATTAAAATAAAAACATTTTTTATTAATTTATATATTATATTATTGTATATTGGATTGAAATAATAATTTAACTATACAAGAACTAATATTTTTAAAATTAAGAAAACTAAATATTAATAGTACTTTTATTAATTTAATTAATTAATTAATTAGAAACTAAAACTTAAAATATATGCAGGAAAATAACAAAACTATTTTAATATAGTATTTTTGATCTACCGATGGGATATAGGGTAACATTTTTGTGTTTAGTTTGGGAACATCTAAGGTATTATTATTCGTTTTTTGCTTAATTTTAAAATTAATATAAAATCGACTTTTTTTTATAAATTAAATGTTTAGTTTTATTCGGTAAACTGTTAAAAACAGAAGATTTTGGAATGATTTGATAATCAAAAATGTGTTCCTTTTTCAATTGAATAATTTTCAGTTTTACTTTAGGATAGTGAAACATGTTGAAACATCAAAAGCAATTTAGGATACCGCGTATGAAAAGTTGGATATAAAATAAAACTATGAGAGTTTTAAGACAGGATATAGAACAAAACAATATTAGAATAGTATTTTTTTTTTTTTGTATATATATAACAAAGTATATAATCAAAAATATCGAATATGGCTGCAAAAAGTAAAATATTTGAATGGATAGAGAACAAAACAGTTCTGAAAATCCCAAAAATAACATTAACTTAAAAAACTAAAAAATGGAGATAGGACAAACCAATTCTGGGGTGACGATATGATGAATCCTCTTTCAATGTTGACCACAAAACGTGGACCGTATTGTCAATTTGTAATTTCTTTTTAATAAAGAAAAAAAAAATATATACAAACATTAAAAAAATCCATTGTCGGAAAATTCACTGATCATAATATTTTCTTTGTTTATGAAACCAAAAACTGACAAATTTTCCTGATAATTTTACAAAATTGTCAAAATTTGCCACTTGTAGAACTTGATAATTTTTATGAAATAGGACCTTGACAATTGGGTGTAATTTATTGATAATAATTAAAGCTTTCCTGACGGAGAAATAGCAAAGGAGGGAGCATTAATTCGCTGATACATATTAGTACTTTTAAAGTAGCAAGATTCTATGATTTGAATTATATTCTGTTTATTTTTCCCAGGTTGGAGGACACAAAACCGCGGATAATAGAATGATAGGAGAAGCAGATATAACAGATTATTCAATTAAATATGTAAATGAAGAAACAAAAATGATAAACGATCATCAAAATATTAATAATATATATGAATTTAAGGAAGGTTTACATATTTTCCCAGTGCATAAGATTTTACAGTAATTGTTAAAATTGTTATAAAAAATAAAAGGTTATACAATTTATTTTGCCTCTCTTTTATTTCATGAATAATTTTATAATAGAAATTATGACTCTGAAAATAGCTTTCTGCAGACCAATAATGTAATTTTTGAGTTGTGAGATTGTAGACAAAAAAAGTCTAATTCCCCGCACAAGATAACCTAATTAATTTTTGTATTTGAAATGAAACTTCTACGTGCACGTTTGTCGATTAAAGAGTAACGGAATCGCGTTATAGACGCAAAAGTTACAGCGTGTACCCCTCTCACCTGCCGACGACTGTCTTGCCAGTCAGCTGTGAATATATCGAAAGCCTGTGAATAAATTGAGTTTTGTGGTAATTTCGAGGTAAATTCACCCGTATTGTTTAAATATCGTTTTTAATGTAAGAAAATTAATTTTGGAAACAGATTAATATGTCACTCTCCAGTCAAAGTGTCTTACTTGTTCAATTTGCAATTCGAAATTTCATTTTATATTTCAGCAATGTAATAATTGTATTTTTTTAAATATTAATTTACCTAAATTTGATTTTATAATACTTACTTTTCCTTCAGACAAGATTTCTGGGAAAAGTATTCAGTCACTGTTTCAACATGACAAATATTATTACCACACTAGCTTCTATGTGTTGAAAAGTAATTTCTTTACTACCACAAATAAACTACAGTGATTTTTACTCCGCTTTTGATTTTTTTTTTCTCTTAAACCTCAAGGGTTATTCATATGGAACAAGCAGTAGTTACTCTTTCCCACATGTGTTTCCCTTCTACCGTGTGTTCTTAAGCACGCACATTTTCTTTAACATACTGAGCAAAGAATAGGGACTGCAAGTCTGATTGTTTCAAGATATTCTCCATCTTAATCAGTTAAGTGTCAGATTTTTCCATGTATCTTATACACCAATAATTGTCATAGTTTTGGTTAGCTTATCCCTCCATCTTTTGCGAGGTTTCCCCTGGTAGATGTGTGTTTAATTTTCCCTCCCAGATCCTCTTTACCGAATGGTCCTCTTCCATCCTCATCACGTTTCCTATCCATTGTAATCTACCTTAGTCTTTAAAACTTGCCAAACTTTATTTAAAAAAAGTGTTTCACCAACATTAGTGAGAAGGATGCACATCTTTTTGCAAATATATAAACTCCAAACGAGACTGTAAAGTTGACAGTCAAACACGCTTCTCTTGATCCACCATCCGCAATCGTTTACGTTTTTTGATTTCATCAGTGAGCGCCGAAAAACTTAATTCACGAAGATATGAAGATCCAAACGACAACAAAGGTTTACTGGTTTTATTAGTTAAGTGAGGAAATGAAGAATTCTGACAATTCTTGTTCCTCAAATAACGCTTTATGCCCCGTGTCGTTTTTAAAATCTCGTGTAGTTTAGAGGCGTAAAGGTTTGGGAACGCAAAATGTGCAGTAAAAAGGACGAAACATGTTCAGTTGCAAGGGAAGAGGGTGACACCAAACTCACTCGCTAATTGATAGCCAGGACTATTCTTAGAACCCTCTAGTGCAGCGTTTCTCAACCGGGGGGCCGTGAAGGCTTCGTCGGGGGGGCGCGAAGTCATACAAGATCGAAACATTAAAATATAATAAAAATGCACTCAATCTTACAAGATATAAATTTTATTCATATTTATAAATACGAGTATCTTATATTGATATTCATAAAAATATACCTTTCACAACATAAATAAAATAAATATTCTATTTATTTTTATACTTAATATACTTATTTTGACAACTAATTTAAACTACAAGCTATTTCAAATGTTTAAGTTGTCACTAGCTAACTTTATAATGAGTAAATGGGCTTTTACTAAACAAAATGATCAAAAGCTTCATTTAATCGATAAAAATTACTAGATTTGAAAATCTAGTTCCGCTTTAACAAAATAAACAGACTATAAGTAGACTATATCAAGATCAAATAAATTGTATGAGTCGGTTAATGGGTTCGCGTTGGAGGCACTTATTTTCAAGTTGTGCTTTGAAGTAGGTACGATTTGAAAGTGCAATATTTGATAATATATATTTTTTTAATTGCTCTCCGAACTACAGGTAACTCAAGAGTAAGGATGCGAATGTGTTTAAATTAAAATAGAAGACACTTTGAACATTTGTAAATAAAAATACTTTACTTTCAAGTCGTTATAGGGACTATAATTGTAATTTAAAAATATCACAGTTTTTTGTCAACCGTAAAATATATTAAAAAAATGTTTAAGGAAAAGTTGCTGAAAAGCTCTATCCAAAAATATCCAATATGACATACATTCCTATTTAAAAATTCGAAATTGTCCTTGATGTCCTGTAATTCTGGTTTTTTCCGGAAAATTTCAATAATACCATTCAATATTGTGGATAAATTTTAGTTCAAAATTTTTGACGTGTGAGTGACGTGTGTGCAACTTTTCGAAAAAACTCTTGTTCCTATCCATGTTATCTTGATTATATATATATATATATAGGGGGGTCGCAGACAATATTTATATAATTTGGGGGGTCCCAGGCCATAAAAGGTTGAGAAGCACTGCTCTAGTGCACGAGTTCTATCTAGAAATAAAATTGGAGGCTTTATCTATTTTTTTTTTATTTTCGTCTTCATACTTATTCACGTTTCATGTGAGTAGAAGTCGATGTCTACCAAAAAAATATTTTTTTACTGTCTGTCTGAGATTCAAGCAAAAAACAAGTGGGCAAACAACGTAATGTAGTATAATGACGGTACAAAACCAGGATTAGAATATAGGCTATATGGCATATAAAATTTTTTGTTCTAAGAGCGGGTTGCGGGGGAACGCTAACTAAAAATCGTATAAAATATCACATAACTCTATAGTGTGTGACAAAAATGGTTCTTTTCAAAACAAATCTTTTTTGTTCAAATTTTTTTCATCTATGAATATTTGGGGAATTGCAAGGGGAAATAAAATACTATAGTGCGTTCAAAAGGGGTCTTTCCATATCAAGTGGTCTGGTGGTCCCTGCTCGACCATCACGGATTTCGATGAAATTTTGTATGGACATTCACACATGTCCCCAACAAGCATTGGTAAAGTTTTACGTTCATCCATGCAATACTTGCTGAGATTTAGTAATTTATTTGACCCCATACCACAGCCTTCTATGGTATCACTCCGAGATTCCTGCAACTTTGAGACACAGTATCTCTGGCAATATTTTGTTGAGAGAAACAAAACTTTGCCAACTTATGCTATTCATCAAAAAAAATACCCTTTCGGTAGACTTTTTTTAGTTCAAGTTTTGTAAAAAGAATTTCAATTGAAATATATTAAAAATAAGTACCTTTTCTAAAATTCGGGACAATTCGGGACAAAAAACCCAAATTCGGGACAAGTATTTCCTCTGAAAAAAATCGGGGCGCAAGGCGGAAATTCGGGACTGTCCCGGCCAATTCGGGACGTTTGGTCACCTTATTCAGAACAGAATATTTAAAAAATGTCATCAGTGTAGAACCACCGCTAGCAGACTAACAGATTCATATAGCGTACAAAAATTAATTGTACACTTTAAACTTCAGCAGGAATGAAAGGAAAGTGACACAATGTAAAAAAATGCATATTGAAGTATATGACGTTTCGATAGCAATGTCCTCAAATTTGTCCCTATTTCTAAGGCCTTATATACCAGGGATGAAAAACCAATCCTACTTTTTTAGGGGGTTTAAAACATGCTCTTTCTAATGAAAATAATTTAAGACAGTTTCCAGAAGGTATATTTTTGTAAAAGTGGGCTAAATATACCCTGTTTTTAGCATTTTCACAAAAATCATCAACTTAACACTCAATTCGTGAGCTAATGAAAAATATTAGGAGTGTGAAATTTTATATGCGTTAACCTTGTATTGATAAGTTATTATGTGCAAAATTTCACGTTTATCGTACATTTACTTTCAGAGGTATAAAAAGCCAAACTTTAAAATTTTTTCGAGTTTTCGAAGTTTTAGGCCAAGTTTGATCCAAATTTGTTTCACGGAATTCGCTCATGAAGATTTGTTTATTATTTTGTTTAATAGAGCGCAAAAAGTTGTATAAGTTGGCAAAGTTTTGTTTCTCTCAACAAAATATTGCCAGAGATACTGTTTCTCAAAGTTACCGAAATCTCGGAGTGATACCATAGAAGGCTGCGGTATGGGGTCAAAGAAATTACTAAATCTCAGCAAGTATTGCATGGATGAAAGTAAAACTTTACCAATGCTTGTTGGGGACATGTGTGAATGTCCATACAAAATTTCATCGAAATCCGTGATGGTCGAGCAGGGCACTTCTCTGAAATCAGACCACTTGACATGGAATGACCCAAAGGTGAGTTTGCAGTACAGGGCATATGGAGTAGTTATTTTTCATACTCTCTAATGGGTTTACACAATGACGCTATCCATTTCTTGCTTGTCCACGTTGCCAGCTCTAAAACGCGCTGATCTGTGAAGTCGCAGTATTCTACAAATGGCCATTTGTTTTGTTGAGTGTTATTTTGAGTTTTATAAGAGTTGATTTTTGTAAATCATACGAGTTTTTCATATTATTATAATTGACACATTTGATACTTTTACAACATTTGGCAACACCGCTCCCAATTGCCATAAGAGCTATACTGCAAACTCACCTTTGAACGCACTATACTAAAATATCTCATTTATTATTTACTCTTCAGCAAAAATGTACGACGATTGCTACTTAAGTTTTGCGATTTTAGTATTTATAGAAATTGTTTTTTTTGAATCGGCCATTTTATTTCAGTTTGTGTTAACAAGTCACAGAAATAAGTTGTGTACGATTTTTAGCAAGCATTTAAATAAAACCATTTCTATTAAAAATAGAACTAACACATCATGATTTTTTATAATTTTAAAGATTGCCTAATTCGACAACAATATTCGCAAAATTTAAGCGATTTTTTTGCTATTAAGCACCGTCGTTTGCTACTATAGAACGGTGGTTCAAGGAGTTCCAGCGTGAGAGGATTTCTTTCAAAGACGAACATTGTGAAGATCTTCCTGTTAGTGTCGTCACTCCAAAAACTATCGACGCTGTGAGGAATATGTTAGACGTGGATAACCGCTACATTTACAGGGATGTTGAGGCATCCTTGGGCATATCCATAACTCGAATTAATACAATCCTACATGAACATCCGGTCGTCAGAAAGCTTTGTTCTTGGTGAATACCACACCAGTTAACTGATGTTCAAAAGAAGGCGCGTGTGGAGTAGAGCAAGAAAATGTTCATTAAATTTAATAGAGGCCAGTTAAAACTCTCTACTCAGCTATCATAATAACAGGTGACGAAACATGAATTTTCTGTTACGAATCAGAAAGTCAACAGTAGTCGGCTCAGTGGATCTTCCCAAACTAATCAAAGTAAAACGTACACGGAGTACTGGCAAGAAAATGGTTGCTTTATTCTTCGGAAGTACAGGTCATATTACCACTGTTCCACTGGAACATTGTCGTACAGTCACTGCTGAATGGCATACCACAATTTGTTTGCCGGATGTGTTCCAAAATGTACGCGAAAATCGACCAAAAGGGAGAATCTTCATCCTGACTATGCACGACGATGTGGCAGCTGAAACTACCGAGTTTCTAATCGCTTCAGAAATGGAAGACATTATTCATCCGCCTTACAGTCCCGCCTTAACGCCTTGAAACTTCTTTCCCTTCTTTTTTATAAAAGATAATTATACGCGGACTAAAATTTAATAGCTCTGAAGCGGCGATCGAAACCTAAGGTGACACGTGAACAAAAGTTTTTCGATAGTTCTTTTTACAGTGTTCTGTCAAAAGTTTCTACAGTATTGTCGGTCTATTTTAAGCTCGCCGGTGAGAGATTGTACTGCGTAGAGTGCAAGAGTATTATGAAGTAGTGAGATATAAGTTATGCTGCTCGACTACAGTCGGAAAATAACTCATTTGTACATTGTTTTAAAAACTTTAATACTTATACTATAGAATATTAATAAAAAAAAAAAAAAAAAACATTGGCCGATAACGTTCTGTTAACGCAACACTTTAAAAAGTTTTTACAATGTAGCTATGCAATTTTGGTAAGGGAAGGTTTTAATTTTATTATAGTTTCATCTTAAAATATTTTTTAGCTCATTTAAAAAATCACGTTTTTATGATGAGTTTTATTTATTATTTTTTCCACGACTATATACGTTCATTACAGGCGTGTCAGAGATTAGTAAATGTAACACGTTCCCCACTCCTTTTAATTACGTACCGCTGACCTGTTACGTAATGAGCTCATTACGTAACAGGTTGAGCTCATTACATAACTGGTTCAAGCAGTAATGGCCGACCGTTGCTAGGCAACGTAATAAATAGGTTGAAAGCATATGTCAAATTATTGTTAGTTTGTGAAGGAAACCGGATTAAAATTAAATAATACAGTTACAGTTGTCGAATTTTGCAAATACATTTTTAATAGAGTTGGTCTTGGTCAGTCACTGAATCGAATGACGCAAGTATTGTTATTTTAACTGAATTTATAGGCTACTCGAAATGATTAGGCGGAACTAGATTTTGCAATCTAGTTGCTTTCATCGTTTGAGTCGTGCTTTTTGGCCGTTTTGTTTAAGCTTTGTAAATCATACTTGCAATAAACATTTTTTGGTTAAGGTTAATATCATTTTCTTTTTTTTTCTTTTTTTTGTGTCATTTTTAATACAAATTTCACATTTATTTATTTTTTGCCATTAAAATATGTAGAAAAGTATTTTGTTTTTCATACTTATGTCATTGGTTTCCATGGTTTCACTGTAGGAATTTTAAATTTTGACATTCCAACGTGAAAAATTAAATAACCCAAGCAAGGTCCCTTCTCGTGACATCCTAAAAGAACGAAATTCCCATTTAGTTTCGCCTTAACGTTTGGACTAGCCTGTAGATTCCATATGACATGTACATTACCGTTCGTAGGCAACGTAATAAATAGATTGAAAACAATTGCCAAATTATTGTTAGTTTTTAAAGGGAACTGAATAAAAATTAAATAAGTAATAAAGTTATAGTCGTGGAAAAAGCATAGTATGATACTTGTTTTCCTCGTTATCCGCAAAACTCAAGTAGCTAGCTACCCTCGTATATAAAAAAGTTGTTAAAATTAAATTAAAAAGCACATGTTTTATTCCATACTCTTTTTTTCAATAGGCAAATTTGCGCTCCGCAATGGGAGACGCTATGTACGACTTTGAAATATCTCACTTATTACTGACGTTGCAGAAAAAACTTTGGAAGTATGCGTTACTGGGCTAATAGAAAATATATTTGCAGACAATAGCTGCTTTCTAGACTATGCGTTACACGCACCGTGCTCCAAACTAGGAATGACCGACCCGTTAAGGTTGTACCCGGTTCCGAATTTGAATAACCGGTACCCGGTATCTACCCATTACCCGTGAACTAACTGGTAATTAGCGGGTATCGGGTATTTAGTGGGTAGCGGGTAATTAATGGGTATCAGATTATTAAGGGGTACCGGGTAATTAACGGGTAGAGGGTAATTAACGGGTAATTGTGCGAGGTATTTATTTATCTGTGAGTATTTTGTTCTCGGTTAAAGTAGTAAGAATTAAGAATGCGTATTCCATTATGCACATGTGCTTATATTTCGGGTGTTGTAAGTATAATCACCAAAAAACTCTTTAAATTCACTCATGTGTCTGTCTGTCTGTACTGTAGAAATTGTAGCCAAAGGGATTAAGATAGAAAATTGAAATTTGGCATGCTTATACAACTCTTTGACCCACATATAGGAAAAATACTAACGGCTAGTTTTACAATCGGCAGTTAAGCTTCTGGCTAGTGGTTACCGTGGAAACTTATGGTAATTATTATATTGGAAATACAGCCATGCTCATATTTATTAGGCACTTGTTATTCTAATGAATTATTTTTGGATTAGGTAATTTTGAGGAAAACAAATTTATACCACTTATAATTACTTAATGTATTGAATAGTTGATAGTTTTACTTGGTGAAACTCGAATATAGGTAAACGGTTATTAAATGATGCCATAAACATGCACTTGGTAAAGTTTCCCAAACTGTTTTATTTAACATGCTGACTGCAGTTTCAGTAATATATACCATTTTCAAAGCTACAATGATTGTAGCTTTGAAAATGGTATACTATGAAAGTGGAATGTCGTTTTCTTCAAACCAACGCATTGCTTCGCGGGATTTGTGGTATTCTGCATTATCTTGTTGAAAGTGATATTCCGGAGGGTCAGTTTCTACTAATTTTAATATGGTTGGCTCCATAACTTCCTCTAGCATGTTGATGTATTTCCTGGAATCCATGCGTCCTTAACACAAAAAACCATTGCCGACGCCACTGGCAGACATGGAACCCCAAATCATTATACTCCCTCCTCCATATTTCAGAGTAGGGATCAGATATTCTTCTTGGAAAGCTTTACCGCTTCTTCTAAGAACGTAGCGAGCCCCAGGTTGACCAAATAACTGATAAAAAAATAAAGAAAAAATAAAAATTTACTGAATTATTTACTGGATTATTATTGCTAATACATTAGTAGAATATTACCTCAACATTGGTTTCATCCGTCCATATAACTTTAGCCCAGTCCTCTTCGGTCCAATTTTTGTATTTTTTTTTTGCCCACGAAAGACGTAGTTTCTTATGCCTGTCAGTGAGAAGTGGTTTACGTCGTGCCTTTCTCTCATGCAAATTACGTTCAACAAGTCTTCTTCTAACACTACTTGCTGCCAAATTTATTCCGTGGTCTTGCAGTCATTCGGAAGAGAGTTCTTTTGAAGTTTTCGTCCTATCTCGAAGAGATATCCTCTCCAAAATACGATCTTGCCTTGCACGTTCTTCGTTTTCGACCACTTTTGGGTCGATTTTCATAAGATCCAATCTCATTGAACCGTTTAATTGTTGTTTGGACTGCGCACCGAGAACATTTCATTTGTTTTGCAATATCGCATTGGGTAACACCCTGCTTATGCAATAACACTATCTGGCTGCGCTCGCCAACTGTTAATTGTCTTTTTTTCGGCATCTTCACACTTCAATAATTCGTTAAACCAAAATTTTTCTTAAATCAACACTTACTCACTTGGATTAAATCTGTATTAGAACTGATTGCTGTTGAACGAAAAACTTATCTTATATGGCATCCCCCTCCAGCTTGTTTGGAGCTTAACATATTAAAATCATACCTTTCCCAAAATCATTAGGGCTTCTAAGAAGCACACCTGTATTCCTTAATTGCCTCGAAACTTATTCATCTGGGCTAAGTATACCAAATCATTAATTGCCTAGTATGTACATATGAGCATGGCTGTATGTCGTTAGCCATTGATTTGAGCTAACCAACAGGTAACCATGAATTGTAAAACCGGCCTTAAGAGTTCAAAAACCACATCACGAAATAAATATAAACAAATATGTATTTAATGAAAAAATATATATATTTTTTTTTAATTTTCGCTAAATATATGCCAAAAACCTTTGTCCCCCACCCTATCTCCCAGAGGAGTTGATGTTGTTGGGGTTTGTGTCGTTGAAAAAAATTATTATTTTTTTAAAATTTATTGTGTGGTATCGAATGGAAGCTCTTAAGACGTAGATTAAGGAACGAAAAGTTGTTTTTTAAAATTTGTTTTTTTTAACATGATTTTGTCCAAAAATCTGAAAAAATTATATGTAGGTGTATATTACCTTATTATTGATCTGAGCCGAAAACGTACGACAGAATTTAATTATTTTTTTAATTAATGGCTAAATTATGGCTTATTATTAAAATTTAGTCTTAAAAAATTAAATGGAATCTCTTAGTACCCAAATAACGAATAAAAATGTTCAAAAAATGTTGGCCTCTTACACTTATTAAATACCTACAAAACCCTGAAATGTGTAAAAATTCACACTTCACATCAATTTTGCTATATTTACTTTTAATTTTGATATATTAACGGGTAGCGGGTAATTATCGGATAACGGGTAATTAACGGGTAGTGGGTAATATTCGGGTAATTTTTGCGGGTACCTGGTTCCATAAATTTCTAGTTCTCGTCATTCCTACTCCAAACCGCACCAAGCACAAACGTAATTTGAAAATTACCTGGAACGTAGGTTTCGCTTTCGTCTCTTGTAAACTTGTCAAAAATAAACTTTTAGATTAGACGTTAGTTTTTTGATATTGAACCAAAGCATTATTATTGAAGCAAAAGACGATGGATAATCGAAAAATGCTAATGAAATTTGCAAACGTGGTGTTGCAATTTGGACTCTAGGTAATAATAATTTAATAATGATGTTTCTATAATTTATAGAATTAAGTTTACCCTAAAATTAATGATGTATCAACATTGAGTAGTTCTGATGATGATGATTATGATGAACCTAACCCGAGTTCAAGGAAGGCTATTCATCGAATTCAAAATATTGTAGAAAAGTCACTTTAGGATGAATCGCACAGTTGTATATAATTTAATTGATACATATTTCATACTAAATCATTTGCGAACATTTATTAACAATAATTGTTCATCTTGGAAAAGGGTAGCATCTTTAATTTTATCTTCAAACGTAAACAGTTGCCCGGAATTGCCCTGAATTTTGATTTTCTAACACAATTTTTGACCTTCTAACACAAACTATTGTACTGGTGCTTGAGGGTCGGTACGTTCAACGCACCAATGCACCTGGAAAGTGTGCTTAACGCTTTTGAGTACTCAAGTGCTTGTGTGTTCTGTGGTGAGTACGCAAATCACACGCCTGGAAAGCAGCTTATAGTGCATTATTGTCACAAGTCAGGGGCAGACTGGTATTTTACCGATCGTGGCAAATTAGAATAAACCGACCCATGGGTTCAAAGATCTGTGTAATTAAAAAAATCACTTGTATCCAGTTGGGGGAGAGCAGAAATTCAGAAAATCATTTGAAAACTTATCCATGACTCGAATCAATACAATCCTACATGAACATCTGGCTGTCAGGAAGCTTTGTGTCCGGTGGACCCCAGCTTTTGCTCGGAGGGGAGCAGAAATTAGATAAAATGTACAATAACGGTTCTTCGGACATTTACCCAAATTGACATAAATTTGCATCCCTCATAGTACATTGTCTGATGTAAGTGGTAAAACACAAAATAGGGTGATTCCTCCTTTTTCAATCTCTCTTTCCTTAAAGACCCACTATACTACTTTCAGAGTTATGATTTCCGCAAGGTAAACTAATAAATCAATGAGTTGAACGTCCTCTGTGTTTACATGAATGAGGGTAACAGGTTGCTAGGTAACACCTTGTTTTCTTGAAATGTCAAGAATGGATGAAATGTCAAAAAATTGTCAACAAAATTTCAGTAACTTAAATTAAGGTTTGGTTTCATGTTTTTTTTAAATTATTAGTGTCACAACAATGAGGTGTAAAGCACTGCAAGTAACAGTTGAAATGGAACTACATGCCGTACGTATTATTTTTTAATTATTATTTATTTAATTATATTATCTTATTATTATGTATTGTAGATTACCTGTCCTGGGGTATGGCTGTGTCCGAGTGGATCTGTAACAGCACATTTTAATATGCTCGGAACAATTGCACAGTCTGGAACGATGAAACCAATTTTTCCTATTCTATGTCATGAAAGATTTGTATTTCAAAAAACGTTTTATGATGGAAAGAAATTAACAGAAATTGATAAATATTTAAGTAAGTATTTTATATTAGTTTATTATTATTATTATTATTTTTTTTACTCGCTGTACAGAAAATTAATTTGTATTGTGAATTATCACACAGTTCAGGATTTCGTAGGTATTTAGTATGGGACGTTTTTTGCTGTAAATTATTTGGCATCCGTTAATCTACGAGTAAATATTTCGAACAAAAATACAAAAAATTCAATATCTTTCGAAAAGTTGATCGCATTCAAAATTCTGACTACTATTCCAATCGACTCCAAATTTTTTCAGATATCTAGACCATAGTGGTTTGTCTAGTTCAAAATGCTTTAGTAGTAGGAAAATGAAAGTTGCACCCCAAGGGGCCAAATTCGACTGAAGATTGGGGGAGGGGGGAGTTCAAAATTTAAATATATCGGGAGGGGAAAAATACAAACATTTAAGTGAAGAACCTTGGAGGGCTAGGAAATCGAAGAGTGTGCCACCATGACTCTAAGCAGAAGCAGGTGTTTTGTCTGCCCCATTCTTATTCCGGCATTAACTTTTTTTAAAATGGTTGGAGGTCATTTTTAGGGTTTTGTAGGTATGACCAAAAAACCCTTATACCGTCATTTTGTCGTCTGTCTGTCTGTCTGTCTGTCTGTCTGTCTGTCTGTCTGTTCGGTAAAAATTGTAGCCAAACGGCTAAACCTAGAGTTGAAATTTGGCATGCTTATACAACTCTTTGACCCGCACATAGCAAAAATACTAAAACATCTAAAAAACATATCCCCCTAAAAATATAAACAAACATGTGCTCATCGAAAAAAAAAATATTTTTTTATAATTCTGAGTAGGGTATCAAATGAAAGCCCTTGGTACGTGGATTAACGATCAAATTTTTATTTTTGTAAAATAAATTATTTTGAAGCGATTTTTGCCAAAATTGTGCAAAATTTTTTTTGTCTCACACCCTGTAGCCCAGATGGTTTAAACTAAAAATCTGAAAAAATTCTAAGTAATGTACATTGGTGTGAACCGGAATAGTTCAACAGGAATTTTTGATCAGATTAGGTTTTTGGAAAAAAACACATTTTTTGTGATTTTTGGCTAATAATGTACACAAGTTATAGCTTTGTAACAAGCAACACTCTAACGTGTGTGCTGGTCTAGTGGTATTTGACGCTGGCTTTTCACCCATGTAACCCGATCCGATAGGGATCGAACCCTGGAGAAGAGACTATATATATATATTTTTTTTTTATTTCTATATTGTTTAAATTATTTTTTCAAAATTCTAATTATATTTTGGCAAATGTTGCATTTAATTTTTAAAAGCGTAAATTTAATAGCCAGTGGAAATTGTTTAAATTATAATTTAATTCTGTTTCAATGTACACGAAATCAGAGGGGCGGAACTTATAACAACCAATGGAAGCCATAGGCGCAATTTTGAAATTCTTAATGAACCTTGCTATATAAAAAAAAATACTGCACATATTTAGAAACCTAAATAATGGTATTAGGCGTTCGAATTAAAATTAACAAAAAAAATATTTTAATATAAAATTTGTTTTCGCATCCAAAATAATCATCATTCACTTACTAAATACCTGCAAAACCCTGAAATGTGTGAAAATTCACACTTCACATAAATTTTTTCAATTTAATTTTGATAAAAACTGTATCAAAATAAAGTTATTTTTAAAAATAAATTTTTGTTCATCTATGCTTCAAGAGCTTTTCTAACACAACCTTTAAATTAAAAAAGATATTTTTTTGAATTATTCCAATATAATAATAATAATAATAATAAATTTTATTAATTATGCCTTTTGGCTTGAATTCTACATTTTTTTTTTTAGTACTTTACACAATAGTATGCTATATTTACTTTTCATTTCTTTCCACTTTTTTCCGCCGCTGAGTCTTTGTTGAATGAACGTTCTTCTCTGCGAAATCTCATACATCCATGTCCATCTTGATCCTGTGTCTTTTAAAACTTCTCGTGTTCCTCCTCTGGGTCGGACTTCGTCACAATTGTGGAGTAGGTGCTCGATGGTTTCCCTTTCTCTCCAACACATCCTGCATATTCTTTCTTCATCTTCTCTCTAGAATTGGTTGTCTCTCTCCTCGTTTCCACATCTAAGTCTTCTATTTCTTTTTGCCATTAGGTACTGCGGTATTTGTGTTGTTCAAATTTTGGCATACATATTATTTAATTCTTCCCTGTCTTTCTTGGCTGTGCTACTTCATCAACGACGCTTTGTTGTCTAGCTCTCTTCCATCCTACTTCCTTTAATGAGATGCCGCAATATGGGTACCTGCTTTTCGTTTTCTCTTCCCATCTCGAGAGAGTACTGAATTCTTCTCCTTTCCTTTCCAGTTCTTTCCAGCAGTGGTTTAGGATCTCTTTCTCCGGATACCTTTTTATGTACTCTTCGAACTTTATAGCCCGTCGGGTTGCCCCCACCTTTAAGTGGTTAGTTTTAATTTCTTCCATCACAATGTATGATAGCGTATTTCTGTTTAACCGAGCATCCTCCTTATGTACATTTCTTGCACTGCCTCTAGTTTATCTTAATCCTCCCATCCCCAAATCTCGGCTCCGTACATCATAATACTTTTTACTATACTGTTGAACATCATTCTTATGTGGTTCTCATTATTCTTATCTGGATATCATTTCTGAACTTTCTTTCCCCTATCCCCCAGATTTGAGGTAGAACTAGGCTGACCATTTTCTTAAGAAGGCAATGCGGGACGGAGAAAAAAAAAGGTCCACATCTCCCAAAATCCAAGTGAAGAGCAAAAAAAAAGGTCCTCACCTACCAACCTAAGTGAAGAGCAAAAAAAAAAGTCCTCACGTCCCAAATCCAAAATGCGGGACAAAATGTTAAAATGCGGGACTTTTGCGGGACGCATCTTAATGCGGGACAAAATGTTAAAATGCGGGACGAATGGTCACCCTAGGTAGAACCAATATCGCTTTTTTTTTGCCAAGGATTT
Source organism: Liopterus haemorrhoidalis (assembly GCA_963971575.1). Lineage (NCBI taxonomy): Eukaryota > Metazoa > Arthropoda > Insecta > Coleoptera > Dytiscidae > Liopterus > Liopterus haemorrhoidalis. The sequence goes on along the minus strand of OZ020612.1, from coordinate 20,001,059 downwards.
AGTATGCGTTTCAGGACCCCCACTGCTTTCTATTTGTATCCTAAATAACGATATTCTTTAACTCTCTCAATATCCATTGCTTCCCATGTCCAGTTTTATTCTTTCCCCCTTCCTCCTCCCATTTTACATACCATAACCTTATTATTATTAATTATTCCAATATAACAACTGATTCGATAATAATTCTGAGCTGGTTTACATCAAAGTGCATTACTTTATTCAAAGCAATAATGTTTTTTGGAAATCATGTGGGGAACATAAGTGTTTTGAAATATGACTAGTAACATTACAAAAAAATATTATTTATCAAAAAAAAAATATATATATATATATATATATATATATATGCGTAGGTATTTTTCTAAATTGTTGCCCACTTTAATACCCGGGAATTAAAAATCTTTAAAAAATAATAGTTTTAATAATTGGAGTAACATTGATTTCAACAGAGGTAGTATACTCGAAATTTTTGAACAGAATATTTTTTAGAAAATTTGTTGTACTGTTGATAAATTGAATTGTTTTTTGTTTTAATTTAAGGTTGGGTATCAAATGAAAGTTAATAAAGCGTAGATTAAGAGAGAATAAATATTTTTTTAAACTTTTACTCGAATTTTGAACAAAATAAAAAAATTCGGGTCCACCCTGTTACCTAGAGGGTTATTTTAAATTTGGAACAAATTTGGAATAACGCACATTGATATCAACTGGTAACTAGAGTACGATTGGAATCTTTATTATTAAAAATATTAAATTTTCAAAAAATATTAAAAAAATGTGTTATTATAAATATACTTTTATTTAATTTAGGGTTTTAAATAATAGCTCTCAACTCTTTGATTAACAGACGTAAAATGATTGATTTTGATGCAGTTAATACAAAATAATGTCCTAGATATTTTTTATAAATACATGGTGCACTGTCTTCTTATTTCTTTTTTAATGGACGATACTACAGGTCAAAAGAAGGCGAAAAACCTTAAAACACCTTAGTAAAAGTTTTATAATAAAAGAGGTATTATTTTTTTAAGTTTTTATTTTTATGGGATCAAAAGAAAACGATAAGCACTTTTACAGCAGATGTTAGAAATTATGACCCTGCTGTCGTATGCAAAGTCTTGCTCGGCGTATCCTTGAATCAGCGTATGATGCAAGGCCAATTTCTTGTCGAATTTCCGCCGCTGCTGCTTCCACCCGATTACAGAGATCCTTCAGGTCCATACTAATGGTGTTAAGTTTGGTGACCGGTGAGGCCAAGGAACAGAACCGCCCCGAACAATCCACTTATTTTCAAATACATTGTTTAAGTGTTGACGAATGAAACGGCTGAAATGCGCGAGTGCACCGTCTTGAAGAAACCACATTTCTTGACATACATTTAATGGAATATCTTCTAAAAGTTCTGGCAAATTATTTTGCATATAAAATAAATAATTTTCAGTATTTAATCGATTTGGTAACACAAAGGGGACAATCAACTGTGAGTTTATATTTTTATATTTTAGAGTTTTTATCCGGCCCATACGTTCACAGAAAATCTATCCAGAAAATGACCACGGCGAACAACATGCGGATTTTCGAAACTCCAGATGTGTGTATTGTGACAGTGTTTGTGCCGTTACGCGTACAGCCTGGAACAGAATGCACAGCGCGCTACGCCGTCATTCGCGACGGCGTTGCGTTAGCGCCGTTGAATTTTTGCCTGCACACAATGCAATAATTTTTAACGCCGTCAAAGTAACAAGATACAAACTTAATCTGTGTTTATAGGTGCGCTTTATTTTATTAAAATTATAATGGATGATGAAGACTTGTGTGTGATGTTATTTATGTTGTATGCAAGTTATTTATACATACAAACACTTTACCATTCAGTCAAAACTGAGGTTAGGTGTTCTACGTTAATGTTCAACGGCGTCAAAAGTTGGATGTTGACCAACATTCAGTATCAACGGCGTTGGAACGCCGTTAGGACGTTACACATTCTGTGCACTTGCGTACGACAGATAGCGCCGTCCAAACGCTGTCAACGCGCCGTAGATCTCGTTGCATTCTGTTCCCCACTTAAACGTAGCTTCGTCAGTCGCCAACACACTCAACGCAAAAATTAACTTCCCTATTAAAACTTAAAAAATAGATATCTCTTTTACTATAAAACTTTTACTAAGATGTTTTACGGTTTTTCGTCTTCTTTTGACTTGTAGTATCACCCATTAAAAAATAAATAAGAAGACCGTTAACACCCTGTATGTCCTACAATACCTTGAAATGTGGGAAAATTCACACTTCACATCATTTTATTTATTCTTAGAAATGCATCTCAGATACGTCTCATATTTGCACCAAAAAATATGGCCACTACAATTATGATCTACTTTTTGCAGATAAGGGGTATTTATATGTAGAATTAATTCAATGGAAAAGTTGTGAAACTGGTACGGTACTAGCAACTTTTAAATCGCCAGTAAGTGAAGTATTGTATCCTTCTGTGGAGTTCAGAGGTGCTGCGATTGGTGTGGACGTTGACCTTCTTATGATAGCGACTTCCAAGTTTCCAGTATGTCTTGATTACAACCATTGACGTCATATGAATAGACACAGCACGCTCTATGCCTTAGCATTGTTTGTTATGAAGCCAAGACCCTGCGGAGACGAAACGGGGATTCGCCCCGAGGAGTATAACAAGTTGCCTAATTTACATTTATTTTATTCAGCTATTGCTAAGAAAAACGCCGGCGCCATATTGTGTTTATGATTGTTTTGTTGTGTTATTTTTTTCTATTTCACTATTTTACCTTTTCATCATCTTTCAACTTTTAATAATATTGCCGTAAATTACATTTTAAGAATAGCGAACTGTATTTCAACTACGTAGTATTTAAAATACTAAAAAGTAATATTTAATTAAAATGTTACACATAGTTTTTCTTTAAAAAAAGTATTTGTATCCAGTACTTCGAATACATCAGAAAAGTATTTTACCCAGCATTGATTATAGATATACATCTTTTTAATTTGTCAGATAAATTTAAATTTATCATGGGATAAATGATTTAATATTTGCCCGTATTAAATTTAGAAAGAAAAAATCATATTATATTTTAAGTGTATGTAATTTAGAAACCCACTAATTATATTAAATATATACTAATAAATTCAGGTTAATTTAATATTATTTATGAAATTTATTTTATTAAAATTTGCAGTTTACAGTATTAAAAAAATATATTTTTACTTTCAATTCTTATCGGCAAAACATTGAATTATGCAAACTGTACAACTCCTCGGGGCAGCCCCCGTTTCCCCGCCTAAAGAGGTGTTAGCTTCATAACAACTCGTCCTCATTCAGTCTCTGTGTTATACTACCTAATTGATTACAACCAGCCAATACACCTATGCTTTTACACAGAAATTATATGTTCAGGTCACGCACAATTTCAAAATAATGGGTAATGTGAATAAAAAATCAGCAATTGCTTTTAACATTGAGTGTCAATAAACGCACTTACTATTAGCAAAAGATTTTACTTGTAGCATTTGCTAGAATTATGGTGAATAATATTTTGCTTCAGTCAATAAGCAAATTCTGGGAAGATATCAGTAAATGCTTATAACTGTGACTCACTCAAAATTCTAAAATTTATACTCAAATTTTATTTTGCTAGATGATAAATCTGTTTCAATTGCTAAAAAATATCTTTCAATTATGACTCTCTCCTTTGTGTGTAGAATACTGTATACTCTTTCTGGTGCCGTTGGTAGCATAGAGATAGTTTGCGACGACTTGAAAGCAGTAGATAACCATTATAATATACAATAACCCGCATCATCAAGGATGACTATGTCAGTGGGAATCGAATTTATTAATTTATATTAATAAATATATTAAAATTGAAAAATAACTATAAATTGTAAATGTATAACATATTTTCGGACTTAAGTGCAGCCATACCAATAGACATGTCAAGTTATACCGACCCATCAAATGACTAATTAGGCGTACTAGAAAAATGTGAAGCAATTGCTAGTGTTTTTAAGTAAATAGTCATATTTATTGACTCCATATTAATCTTTTGCGAGAAAAATTAGTAAATGTTACAGCCCAAAGCAAATCCTTTTAATAAAAGCTTCTACTATACCTTTTACAGTACGATTTCATACCTATGAAATATAATTTCACATTAACGAAAACTTATTTCACACTTATGAAATATGATATCACATTAACGAAACCAGATTTCTCACAAATGAAATATAATTTCACATTAACGAAAACTGATTTCACACAAATGAAATATAATTTCACATTAACGAAAACTGATTTCACACAAATGAAAACTGAATTCACTTGAAAAATGAATTAGATTCAAAGGTTTTTTTATTCCTTATAATATTAAATATACTTTTTAATTATATTAAATTTCAATAAGGTCTTCTTCACGCAATGATGCAGCATAATATCGTTCAACATGGTTTGCATATCCAAGAAGATGTTTTTGTGAAATCTCTTGAATTGCCACATTAGCAATGTCTTCCAAAATACGCATTCGAAATTCTGAAATGGTTGGTGCTTGTTCATTAACACGTGTATTGTTCAATATGTCATGGATTCTGCCCTGAATATGTCGTTTTACTGTTGGTTTAAAGGAACTCCACATCAATTCAATTGGATTAAGTAGGTAAGATTACGGAGCAAGACGCACTATTTCTATGTCTTCTCCTGGTCTAAGTACACTCTCAAGATTTGAATGGACAGGTGCGTTATCAATAATAAATGTTGGATGTTGAATTCCTTCATCAATGTTCCTATTAACTGACGCAGCCACGCTCTGCAGTCTTTCGCTCTGTAAGAACCACGTCGGTGCTCAAACGCCAAAACGCGTGCTGAACTTACTGCACCAGTTCAATTCAATTCAATTCAATTCAATGAAGGTTGCTTCCTTTACTTGTCGGTATGACTATTCTTGCTCTATGACCAATTTTTGGCCTATCTTCCTTTCTGCGGCGGTATAGGTTGAAATTAGTTTCGTCAAACCAAATTAATGATCGACTATTTTGCAAAATTTGGTCAACATAATTTCTTCGCTTTTCTTTATTTTCGTTGGAATTCATATTTCCAATATGTGGCCTAAGAGCTTTGACCGAAAATAAATTAGCATCCAGCCAGTTTTTGATAGTTTTACGGCAAACACGAACTGGGAATTCGTTATTAACACGATCACATATATATTTTAATGTTAACATGCAATCTTCCTCAATCCATCTTACCAATGCATCTTCAATTATTGGCGTTTTATTTTGTAGAGGCATTACCACCTTTGTTTTTAGGAAGAACTTCCCCTTTTTTTATCCATTCATAGGCTGTACCTATGCGTACATCTAATGCATTTGCTGTTTCTTTCCAATCTTTGTCTTCTTCGCAAGCTTTAATAATCCTGGCTCTGTCATTTGACGAAATTTTATTATATTTACCACGAGCAGAGCTGGCCCAAGTACTGATGAAAAGTACTTGAAGTACCAAGTATCAAGTACTGCACCTAGTACTTTCTTTTGCAAGTACAAGTACTGGTAAAAAATTTAAAGTACTTGAAGTAACAAGTATTTATGAAAAGTACTTGAAGTACTTTTTCTTTAGACTTCAAGTACCGGAAAAAGTACTTCAAGTACTACAAAATACTTCAAGTACTAAAAAGATACTTCAAGTACTACAAAGTACTTCAAGTACTAAAAAAATATAAAATATGTAGTACAATAATAGTAATAATAATAGTAATACTATACTTACCCGCTAATATTATACTAACTTATTGTCAGAAGACATGTTAGGCAGAGTTGACCACGGATATCGTGAGACAAAAAGAAAGGATGGAAAATAATAATAATATCTGTCTCATTTTGTAATACGTAACTAACAGGGAAAGTTCATTTTTTATGTTGTATTTTGACAAAACATTTATAATATTATCATAGCATTGGTTCACACGGATACACCAAAGTCTGTTTACACCACAACAGTCATCAAAGTATCCAGATCTAGTTTCGTATTACAAATTGAGACGGATTATAACTTTATTTTTATAATAAATTTATATCGTTGTGGTGTAACTTACCACTGCACTTAGTTGACAAAACGCTGGACCTACCTCAAACTAATACGGAACTCCCGTTCCCGTTATTGAAACGGTGACTACATAGACGTATTTTTCGTTTTATTGATTTAAACAAATGTAAGTAATTGAAATTTATGGAAATTATAAATTCAATTCATTAAGTACTAAGACACTAAGACTTTAACCAACTATTATCATTTACACATTAAAGAACTTGTTCATTCTTGTGTCTTGTCCGTTAAAATTCTGAAAATAATTAAAAGTACTGCGTAAAAACTGCTACGAAACTACTGCAAGTATTTAAACTACTTCAAGTACTTTCAATTACTTCAAGTACTTTCACCTACTGCAAGTACTTTCTAATACTTCAAGTACTTTGAACTACTTGAAGTACTACTTATTTTCGAAAACAAGTATCAAGTAAGTATTTCTATAGAAGTACTTGCAGTACCAAGTACAATTGCCAAATTTAAAAAGTACTTGAAGTAAAGTACTTGAAGTACTTAAAAATACTTGAAGTACTTTTTCAAGTATTTTACTTGAAGTAAGTCCCAGCTCTGACCACGAGGCATTTTATTAACTGTTATTCAAGTTAGGCCTAGGAGAAATTATTATTATTAGTGTTTTGTTTTTATTGACGGAAACATACTATGCAAAATCAGTTTTCATTTGTGTGAAATCAGTTTTCTTTAATGTGAAATTATATTTCATTTATGTGAAGTCAGTTTTCTTTAATGTGAAATTATATTTCATTTGTGTGAAGTCAGTTTTCTTTAATGTTAAATTATATTTCATTTGTGTGAAATCAGTTTTCATTAATGTGAAATTATATTTCATAAGTGTGAAATCATACTGTAAAAGGTATAGTTGTTTATTCGCCACAACATAAGAATTTGATTGTAAAATTAACAGTAAAAGGTTTTACTTTATTTTATTCACATCACCCAACAGCACAAGATTATATCATTATTGATAATGCGCACCACAATAAGTTTGGCACATTTAGTGGTGTAGTTCTGTATAAAAATGTGGGGGGAACGCTGTCTTGCTACAGTGAAATTATACATTTCTTCCATGAGTCCATATGTTACCTTAGATTCTACATGCACTAGTACACAGGCAATCTTTTAACGTCGCGGACTGCATACTGTAACTTTTTTTTTGCTGAGCCATATTTCCTAGTGCAATTTCTATTTTTTTACGATCCTAAGTTCTGCTGAAGAGGTTCCCTACGCCGGTTTGGGCATAATTACATTGATTTAAATACACCTAGTATTAAGGAAGCATAAAGCGGCGTTTCGGTAATGTGCTGGCTACGCTGGATAAGAAAAGTGAACATTATATAGGAATTTTTTGGATTTCCACCGAGTAAATATAATGTTGTCAGTTGAGTATAGTCTTTATTCTAGTTACAGCTGACTAGTGTCGCTCAATTCGAGCATTACCAAACCAACAAAAAAAAAGATAATAATAAAAATAGAAAAATACAATTTTGGGTACATATATTGGTCAGTATGATGATAAATTAATAATAAAATTGAATTTATTTATTTATTATTTATTCTTTATTATTTCTTTTGACTATCAGGTACGTTTTTATGTTTTTTTTACAATTTTATTATTTATTTATCATCATATACCAATATCTTCAAAATTGTATTTTTCTATTTTTATTTTATTTATTTATTATTATTATTATTATTTTGTTTTTTTTTTCTAGGTTTGATAATGCTCCTATTGAGCGAAACTAGTCAGCTGTAACTACAATAAAGACTATAGTCAACTGACAACATTATATTTATTCAGTGGAAATCCAAAAAAACCCTACAACTCCTATTAGTCTAAGAGCTAGCAACGTCACAAAAAAGTTTATTTTAGGTCGGCTGGTTTTTCGATATTTCTCTTTCTTATTGAAGTTAGGTAGGGATGCGGTACGTCTGGCACCTGGGAGCGGATATTTTGAAATCATTTTAAGATATTTTTTTTTTTTTTATATAGTTTTCTATGTCTTTTTAGCATTATAAATTTATAGTTGCCAGACAGTTTCGTTGTTGCTAACATTGTGCCAGATCTAATTTAAGTATTTAAAAAATAGTATTTTTCAAACCATTTTAGTATAGCTGTAATTTTAATAGGATATAGTTCTGTAATCAAAGAATACAATATTAATTTGCCAGACGGAAAATCCGTTGTTTAACTAGGAACCAGACCAATTTAAGTCCCGGGGAGAATAGGTAAGTTAGAAGAGATAACAGTAAAACAATCACAGCTGCTATTTTTTAAGTTGGCGTCGTCCATGAGTGTTTATGTTTGCTTGTTTTTATAAAATAAAATAAAGCAGAATTTTATCGTGATGAGTGAGGAAAAAGAAAAATGTGTTTTTTGTTCAAACAAAAGTGGTAAAATAATAAAATTTAAAAAATAATAATAATTTTATTTAATTTAAAAAAAAAATAAATTTACAGATACTCAGGTCCTAGAAAATGACGATACATCTGAATACAATAATAATAATGATATAAGGAGTGATAACGATGATAGCAGTGACGATGATACTGACGATGTAGCATTTTATTGTGACAGAATTATTCAATAAAAATATTGAATTACATTTTATGTTTAATTTCCTACATATTTAAAATAAATTATTTGTTTTATTTTGCTAATAATACTACTATTTTTTATCAGTTGTTCTCATCTAAATTTACTTTAATTATTATTCTGCTCTATTTTTTGCCTCTCTCTAACGCCCTCTGTTGCAGCTATCTCTCTCACGTAACCAACGAATAAGCTGCCACACTCTTCTAACTTACCTATTATCCCCGGGACTTAAATTGGTCTGGTTCCTAGTTAAACAACGGATTTTTCGTCTGGCAAATTAATATTGTATTCTTCGATTACAGAACTATATCATATTAAAATTACAGCTATACTAAAATGGTTTGAAAATTATTATTTTTTAATTACTTAAATTAGATCTGGCGCAATGTTAGCAACAACGAAACTGTCTGGTAACTATAAATTTATAATGCTAAAAAGACATAGAAAATTATATAAAATAAATAAAATGTCTTAAAATGATTTCAAAATATCCAATTTTTACCTATACAGGCGAGATGCGCACAGGTAAACGCAACCGCTCCCAGGTGCCAGACGTACCGCATCCCTACCTAACTTCAATAAGAAAAAAAACGGGACAGTGTTATGTTTGTACTTTAAAGGCTGCTAAAAATTATTTAACCGTTTTACTAGGAAACTATAAGTATCCGGAGGCAATGTTTATACGATAAGTTTGCATAAGCAAACATTTCTTGAGGCTAACAAAGAGGCTGTAATAATAAATAATGTCCGTTTAAACAAAACTATATGATATCGCATATTAAATAGAAGTATTTTAACACAAATAACTCATTGTTAAAATAGAATTTTGTCGTTCATTACCCATCTATAAACTCTTCCAAGTGTTTTTTATGCAATAAAATTAAAATGCGACCCGAAGACGTTGCATGAACTGCGACGTTACATGAAGATGGCCGCAGTATTTGAAGTGATATTCAAGTGTTTTGGGTGTAGCTAAAAGCACTAATAATTACGCCACAAGGTGTCATCAGGAAAATGGTCCCTTATTCCAGTTGTGCTACACCATCGTGGCTTGTGTTCACTTTTCTCGCACGCCGTTTCGTAGAAGCTGGAACTGTCTAAAGAAGGTTGAGGTAACAAGGGTTTGAGGGGCCTGGCTTTGCTTGCAAATCATCTAGTTGAAAGACTGCGGTTCGCTCGCGAGAATTTGGACTAACTTGACGCAAACTGAAGCAATATATTGTTCAGAATTGAATCTCATTTTATTTTTCGATCTCCAAATGGTCGGGAACGAGTGTTTAGAAGGCAAAATGGGAGGTATTCGGCATGCTGCATGTCCATTCGGCTGCGGTAGCATTGTGGTTTGGGCAGGCATTTCAAAGCACGCTCGTACCGAGCTTGTTTTAACTAAACACGGTGCTTTTAATGCACATTATTAAAATAAGAAAAAATCTTTTTTTCATTTCAGTCATAAAAATAAGTTGTGCCCTCCCTTAAAATTTGGTTTCAAAACAAACCCTCTCCTTAAGTAAATTGTAGCAAAATAATGCTAAATAAAGTCTAATCTAATCTAATCTAAATTACTTTTTGCAGGGAATAATAGCGCCGATATTGGAAGTATCAACAAAAACAACAATTGCAGAAATTGTTTGTAAATATCCTCCACCAAAAGAAAAATTAACGGTTTTTGGTACAAAACCGAAACGTATTTCTAGACCAATATCGAAAAGACCTACGCCAATTAGACAAAAGGCAGTTTGTCATTCATATGAATACCATCGAGCGAGAACAGCTCCTGTCCCATGTAGAAGAGATTGTTGTACATCTAAGGCAAAACATGGAGACCCATGTGTAGTCTACCGATGCAGGTACGAAAACATGTATGGTTGATAAAGTTGTTCTGTTCACCTCGTGAGCAACATTCGATGTGATACAAAAACTACTAATGGGATTAAATATATTTCTTCAGCACTGGCAACATTATAAAAACTAGCATGCCTTGAACCTAGAGCTACATATTCACACGATCTTCAGTACAAGTAATCTGTAAGTGTATATTTAGGTGCCGCGCTACGAAAATGAAAAGAGAAATCGAACGAGTTATGCGATCAATTTTTGTGCCATGCCATAATCGGTTTCCTACTACTATAGGTGTAGTATGATTTTAAAGTCTTGTTATCTATATTAATTAAATTGGAGGCTGCATATGATTTGTTTTGCCTCATATTTGTTACCTACGTATGTCAGATGAATATAAGACAATATCCGCAAAAAAACATTTTTGTCTGTCTGTCTATCTGTCCGAGATTCACGCAAAAATGACTGGACATATTTTTACGTAATTATGTATGACGATAGAGTAGAACCAGGATTCAAACATAGGCTATAAGGCACTTCAAAAATTTTATTCTGTGGGTGTTTCGGGGTTTTGTTTAATAAAAAACTTGATAAGGTTGTTACCTCCCAATACCTCCCTTATTATTGACTTAACAGAAAAATAAATAAAACAAAAATTATTTATTGTAATAAATCAAATCTTTTTTGTTCAATTCATTTTTTCCATTAGATGAGTAATTGTAGAAATACCCGGGGATACCCTAAAACTAAAATCTGCATATATCTCCCTTATTATTGACTTAACAGTAAAATCATATATGACACAAATAGTTTATAATGAGAAAACGAATTTTTTATTTTTCTGAATTTTTTCATTTAGAAGAATATTTTGGGGGTTACGGGGAGTAGTTACTTTTGAAATATCTCCCTTATTATTGAATTAACAGCAAAAATGTATATGATAAAAACTGTTTGCAATAAAAAACAAATCTTTTTTGTTCAATTCATTTTTTCCATTAGATGAGTAATTGTAGAAATACCCGGGGATACCCTAAAACAAAAATCTGCATATATCTCCCTTATTATTGACTTAACAGTAAAATCATAAATGACACAAATAGTTTATAATGAGAAAACGAATTTTTTATTTTTCTGAATTTTTTCATTTAGAAGAATATTTTGGGGGTTACGGGGAGTAGTTACTTTTGAAATATCTCCCTTATTATTGAATTAACAGCAAAAATGTATATGATAAAAACTGTTTGCAATAAAAAACAAATCTTTTTTTGTTGTATATATTTTTTCGATTGGATGAATATTTGCGGAGTTACGGGGACACATCCTAAAACTAAAATCTTGAAATATCTCATTTATTATTTCCTTCACATCAAAATGTGTATGAGGAAAAAAAAATGTTTTCTTCTTTTTAATGCAGTTTTTAATAAGAGATATATTTGAGGAGCTCTGGTGAGAGCTACCTATAAATGAAGTATCTCATTTATTTTTTACTTAATATTGAAAATATGTACAAAAGAGTGATTTAGAGTAAAGAAACGATTATTTTCTATTCTAATTGAAATTGAAATATCTCACTTTTCATTTACGTTACAGCAAAATAATACATTACAAAAACCGTACGAAGTACGGGTACTCCAGCTAGTTATGCAATATAAAGGATTTTGTTTCATATTATTTAATTTAAGAAGACATCAACAGCCAGTGAGTGAAGTAAACTTAAAGAGATTCTTTACTTCACAAATTATTTTATTGTCACTAGATGTACATTTCGGCTACGAAGGTTTATCTTATCCTTATTTAACTACTGAAGATGGCTACTTCGTGGCCGAAATGTACGTCTAGTGACAATAAAATAATTATGGCCGGTATTATAAAAACATAACTTAAGACCCAACTAAATAGTTGGAAACTAAATTTAGTTGATAACTAATATAACAAGTTATTTAATTTCGGTATTATAAATCAGAACAGCCAACTAATCAACTATAGTGCGTTCGAAGGTGAGTTTGCAGTATAGCTCTTATGGCAAATGAGAGCGGTGTTGCCAAATGTTGTAAAAATGTCAAATGTTTCAATTATAATAATATGAAAAACTCGTATGATTTACAAAAATCAACTCTTATTAAACTCAAAATAACACTCAACAAAAACGAATGTCCATTTGTAGAATACTGCGTCTTCACAGATTAGCACGTTTTAGAGCTGGCAACGTCGACAAGCAAGAAAAGGATAGTGTCATTGTGTAAACCCATTAGAGAGTATGAAAAAGAACTACTCCATAAGCCCTGTACTGCAAACTCACCTTTGAACGCAGTATAGTTCGCAACTAAAATAATTTAGTCTCAAGATTTACCGACTGAACGTTAGTATACAACTGACCGGTAGATGCCTATACTATATTTCGCGGTTTTTCTGTTGTAGCTTGAACAGTTTAACGTTTATAACCTATAATTTTGACAGTGAAAATGAATTCGTAGAAGTTAAAAAGTATTTCAAATGGAAAAAAAAAAATGGGATAGAGGCAAAAATTATACAGAAATTGAAAAAGAACAATTAATAGATATAATGTAATATAAGTCAAGGACTTTATTTAATTATCAATTAATTAAAAAATAGACAAAACAGTATCTTTTGAAAACCGAAATCTGTGTTTAAATTGTTCATCATTATAATAATTAAAGGGGTGTCTTCTTTCAAGAAATTCTCTAGGATGACGTATTCTTGAATTATCATCATTATTACTGTCAGAAATACTGTTTACGGATGGTGATGATACACTACTGACAGATACAGATGACCTAACCTGTAAATTTTGTGTTGTTTATATATACAGTCTGTTTCAAACGCTTAGGCGGAACTAAATGGGAATTTCGTTCTTTTAGGTTGTCACGACAAGGGACCTTTCTTGGGTTATTTCATTTTTCATGTTGGAATGTCAAAATTTAAAATTACAACAATGAAACCATGGAAACGAATGACCTATGTCAAAATTAAATTATTTTTTTATATATTTTAATGACAAAAAAATAAATAAATGGGAAATTTGTATTAAAAATTACACAAAAAATCAAAATATAAAGAAAATGACATTTTAAAATGATATTAACCTTAACCAAAAAATGTTTATTGTAAGTATGATTTACAAAGCTTAAACAAAACGGCCGAAAAGCACGATTTTAGCGATGAAAGTAACTAAATTGCAAAATCTAGTTCCGCCTAAGCGTTTGAAACAGACTGTATATAAATCTATTCATATGTATTTTTTTATGTACAATATTATTACTTACTTTGCAGTTATTAATTATCAAATATATATTTTAGTATAAATAGTAAAAACAAGTTATTTCAATGTAAACAAAATGCTATAAGCAGTTCACTTTTGTAAGAACAAACTAAAAGGAAATTTTGTTTTCAATAGTTTGCACTTTTGATGCTGTATGTCATGTTGGTATTACAAAATGTCACTTTTTTAAAATGTCGATCAATTTGACATATGTCATAATAAAAAATGATATCTTAATTATAATGATCATAACCTTATCAACCTAAAGTTGGTTTTACAGCGTAAGGAATATTTTTAATTGACATTTAAAGTCAGTAACACACCATAAATGTAACCAAAATAACCAGATGTAGTTTGTTCTTACAAAAGTGAACTGCTTATAACTATTTAAATGTAATACAAATATAGTTGCCAACTATAATTTAGTACCCAGAAAATCTGTCAACTAATTTAGTTTGTAGATTTAGTTGGTAACTTTTTTAAAACAAATTTTATAATACCGAAATCTATGGGTTAAACTAGTTTAACTCTTAACTAAAATTTAGTAGCAAACTATTTTGCTTTATAATACCGGCCATTAGTGAAGTAAAGAATCTCTTTAAGTTTACCTTATCCTAAACTTCACGTTAACTCAACAATTAATATTTAGCCAGTCAGTGGCCAATTACAGATAATATTATAGATAATATATCAGGATGATATAAATGTCTTGTTATTACAAAACGGAAAATCGCCTAAAATTTTGTGCCAGTTATTAAAAATTATAATGTAAGGCCGGGTGCACACTGATTAATAATAACAGTTTTAAGCAAACACGTTTTATTTTGAAGAAAAAACATTTTTGCATTTATCTCGACTCGAAACAAAAATTGAACAAAACGTTTTTGATTCAAATAGTCTTGTTTCGATTCAAAATATTTTTGTTTCATTCAATTAAGCATTTTTGCTCATCATTGTCAGTAATTATATTTTTACTATATCATCATATTACAGTAAATATATTTTTACTATAACTTTGATTATGAATAGAGCCGAAACTGCAGTCAGTGTAGTAAAATAAATCATTGAAATATAGAAAAATAGTATGATATAAAAACTTCATATCTTTAATTGAGTTTAACAAAGTTAAATTGTGAACAGCTTGATATATTAAAGAAGCTTCTATCAATTGTTATATGAAACTAAAATGAAATCCAGCCAAAACGTACCAAAACAAGATTGATTTGTTATTAAGAAATCATACTCATTACTTTTTTAACACACTCATAGGTGAAATAAGGCTTAAATTGTGAGAATAGAGTGATTGTGTCTCTTTAGTCTCCTAAAATGTTGGAATTGAAATGTTTTAATTAAGATTTTTTTTTTCAGCACTGAAGCAAAACCAATATTGAAAAAATCGGGTGAGTGAAAATAAGTGATGAAGAAATGGACCTATTGAAAACAGTTTTTTATTTTAAGATAAGTTTTTAATTTAGAAATGTAAGCGGCGAAATATTCATTTCCCAATAAAGTAATATCACTATACAAATAATGATAATAATAATGGTTAATAATTAAATTAAGTTCGTAATCATAATAATTGATATCTTAGGTGAGTTGAAAGCCTTTTTAAAAGGGTATTGTAGGTATGACCAAAAAATCGTATAATGTCTGTCTGTCTGTCTGTTCGGTAGAAATTGTGGACAAACGTGTGAACATAGAAAGTTGAAATTTGGTGTTGTATATCATTGCGGCGCGTTCAGTATTCGGTTTCAGTATACTCACTCGCTTTGTAAGTGTAGGGTCGTGAGATCGATACCAGGTGCGCCCAAAAACTTATTCAAAAAACATCTTGGCAATTCAACCGTAGGCCCACTCAGCTTTCCTTAAATGAGTATGGGGCGTGCTTCAGATGACACGTAAAGCCGTCGGTCTTGGCTACTATAAAAAGTAGTCGTTAGTTTATGCCAGAGAGCGCTAATCGTAATCTGAAAATCTCTGACAACTAGGCATAATGCTATACGAAAGATTAATAAAATATATGGACCCGGCTTTAGAGTATTGTTGATGTGACCAAGGCACTTAAGGAAAAAATTAAAGAAAGTTTAACATATT
Source organism: Liopterus haemorrhoidalis (assembly GCA_963971575.1). Classification (NCBI taxonomy): domain Eukaryota; kingdom Metazoa; phylum Arthropoda; class Insecta; order Coleoptera; family Dytiscidae; genus Liopterus; species Liopterus haemorrhoidalis. The sequence continues at coordinate 19,985,138 of OZ020612.1, read as the reverse complement.
ATTCAGGGACCTGAAGCTGACTTTATTTAGGTTCAGGTTCAATATGTTAATTTCGGTTTGGTTTCAGGTTCAGATTCAATAACATTTTTTTTTCAAGACGTTAAATTTTCTGGTTCATGTTCAATGAAACTTTTAAATAAAATTATACTTCAATATCATTTTGTTTAATAATCACAAAAAACATTAACAAGATATAATTAATTGTAAACAAAAAAACAGAAAATGTAGAAATATCTGCAAAAACAGTATGTTCCACACATTTCAGCGGAGAACTAGATTTTGCAGTTTAGTAACTTTTAACGATTTAATCGGGCTTTTGACTATTTTCTTTAAGTTATTGTAAATCATACTTACATTGAATATTCTAGGTTAAATTGACGTGTCATTTTTAAATGTCATGTCCATTACATTTTGATTATTTGTGTCATTCCTAATACAAATTGCCCAATTCATTTATTTTTTTTTTTTTGTCCAAAAATATAAAAATGTATTATAGGTAATTTCTTTGCTTTGCGGAACTAAATGGGGATTTCGTTTATTTAGGTTGTCACGAGAAGGACCTTGCTTGGGTTATTTCATGTTTCAGATTGGTATGTGAACATTTAAAATTACAATAGTGAAAACATTAAAACAAAAGACATTTGTTATAAATTATAATACATTTTTACATATTTAGAAGAATAAAAAAATAAATAAATGGAAAATTTTTATTAAAAATGACACAAAAAATCACAATTACATTTTGATTTTTTGAAATGCTCATTTAGTTCCATGAAAAGCACATTTTATAAAGACAGTCAATTAATGGTGTAATTCTGTGGCAAATCTATAAGCTGCAGACGATCGTATCTAAGGAGATAAAAATATACAACTACTTACATTAATTTTAAATTATAGACATAAAACAACTACTTACATAAGATCGTCTGTAGCTTACAGATTTGTCACAGAATTGCACCATAGATCTGGTTAATTTGTTGACTGTTGTGGTGTAAATAGACTTTTACGGATCCATGTGAACCGGTAAATCAGGCTTTTAAATTTTTGATTAAGTTTCATTATATTGAGGATTCCCTCAAAAACTACATATGTCAGATAAAGCATATATCTATAAACAAGTTTTTTGTACTTGTTTATGCAGAGCCGCAGTAAGAAAAACTTGCGCTAGGGGCAAAACTGTGTTTTGACGCCTTTGGTGGTCCTCACTTCCCAAATTCCAAGTGATGAGCAAAAAAAAAAAGGTCCTCACCTTTGCAATGTGGCGCCCTTTTCCGTAGTGCGCTAGGGGCCGTCGCCCCCTCCTTACTGCGGCTCTGTGTTTATAGATATATGAGATAAAGGGGTACTATTCTACTTTAGCAAACACACTAGGCAATGTTGCCAACTATAGTAAAATTAAAACAAGCAAATTTAAACTAAAATCACAATAAAAGTAAAATTATTTGTATAATAATGCTTAACTTTCAGTTAAATAAATCTAATTAAATTAATATTCCGGTATTTTATAATAAGAATAAATAATAATATTACATTCACAGCTGATTAAAGATTAAAAAGGGGGGAACATAATTTAGTGCACCTAAAAACTGGGTGATTAGGTTAGGTTTAGTTAGTAAAAGTCTAGGACAGCAGAAGCCGAAAAGCTCAAAGTAAGCTTAAAAAAGTTTGTGTAAAAAAAGTTTGTGCGGCATAGCATGTAATTCAGTAGTTATACCTTTATCTTGTTGTTGTTTTATTTTGTAAAGTGTATACAATTTGAATAGAATTAATTTTTTTTTAAATATCTATACAATGCATAATAAATAACTACAACAGAAAAAAGTGAAAATAAATAATATTAAATTAAAACTAAACTACATTTATATATTAAAACTCAAATCACAGTAGAAATTAAAGGAATATTGCTTATTTCTATATTTCTTATAAATAAACTCATTTAATCAATTGATATTAAAATTAAATTATTAAAATTGATATATATCATTTTACTATTGCCAACACTGCACGCATGCACAGTAAGGTGGGTTTGCTAAAGTAGAATAGTACCGATAAAGGCTATTCCAAACGTTAAAGTGGAACTTGAATTTGAAATCTAGTAATTTTTATCTATTAATTCGGACTTTTGGTCATTTTGTTTAAGCTTTGTAAACCATACCCACATTGCAAATTCTATATTAAATTGATTGTCATTATAAAATGTCATTCGTTTCAATGTATATATAAACATACGAAATTTATTTTTATGAAACGTCATAATATCGTTTAAATTTTACAGTATAGTTGTTTTGTTTATTTTATATGTATTTGTATAATCCGTCTCAATTTGTAATACGAAACTAGATCTGGTTACTTTGGTGACTGTTGTAGTGTAAACAGATTTTGGCGTATCGGTGTGAACCAATACTATGATAATATTATAAACGTATTGTCAATATACAACATAAAAAATGAACTTTCCCTGTTAGTTACGTATTACAAAATGAGACAAATAATACTAATGTTTTGCAATTTAAAAAAATATATATATGGGAAGGAAAATGTTTTAACATTTAATAAAAGAGCTTAAAAGTGACTAAAAACTGATGATACCCTTTTATACTTTTTGCTTTTCACCAAACAAATAAGTGTTTTACAAGCCCAGTTTTGTGGACCGCGCCTAAAAAATCTATGTGCGCCCCTGTCCGGAAATAAATATTTCTTGAGGTAACTACTCATATTCTCGTAAGTTTAATAAAAATAAGTTTTTTAATTACTCTCTGACCAATCAACTGATGCACCCACTTTTTTAAAAAATTTCCTTTAGTTTTTACGACTGCAAAGCAAAATAGCAGTATTAAAGAAGTATTGTCATCTCTTCATATTTCATTGTCTACTATTTATTGGATTTTATTTTTTAAAACATGAATTTTAATTATTTTTTAGTGTGTTCCCACTCACATTCTTCTTCACTATGTGACATATGCAGAAGGTATAAAAATAATTTTGAAGGAGAAAATGCACCAAAAACCAAGGTAATTACTATTGATTGAATGAAAAAGACTAAATGTAGAAACTTTAGATTACTGAATAATAGTAATCTGCTATTAATAATAATAATAAGTTCTTTAGCACGTTCCAGCGTTGTTTCTCAACCTTATTTAAACAAATGCTCCCTTTCCCGCTAAACACATATTGCTATCGCCTCTTTCCCCTATTTTATTGAAACTTAACAAATTACCGTATGTACTTATAGGCTAATAAAATATATTAGTTTAAAATTTGCTGTAAATTTTGAATTGTAAATTGCTACTAATTTTATTTTAGATTATTAGTTTTGTATAAGAAACTTGTGAGCTTGCAAATTATAGTGTTTGTAGCTCTCCTTAACTGCACAAACGTATACGACAAAAATTGTTTAAAATAAGAAAACAAATATTTTTTACTGTGTACATTTTTTGAATTGGATGAATAGTGGAGTTACGGGGGTACGCCAAATAAAATATTGAAATATCTCATTATTTACAGTAAAAATATGTATAAGAAAAATTGTTTAAAATGAATAAACAATTATTTTCTGTTAAATTCAGTTTTAAATCAAATTAATATTTGAGTAGCTATTGTGAGCCCTACTTAAAATGGTAATATTTCACTTATTATTTACATTACAGCAAAAATGTGCAAAACAAAAAAAAAGTATTTCAATTATTTTCTGGTATTTCTGTGTTTCAAATACTTCAAAAAATGCTTTTGGTATTTGTAATTGATAATAGTAGTCTGAAAACATCAGTATTTAAAATACTTTAGAAGTATTTAAAATATTTCTTAATATTTAAAATATTTCTTAATATTTAAAATATTTCCCTAGTATTTCAAACACTTTCCTACAGGCTATTCCAAACGATTAGGCGGATCTAGATTTTGCAATCTAGTTACTTTTATCGTTTGAATCGTGCTTTTTAGCCGTTTTGTTTAAGCTTTGTACATCATACTTACAATAAATATTTTTGGTGAAGGTTAATACCATTTTAAAATGTCATTTTATTTATATTTTGGTTTTTTGTGTAATTCTTAATACAATTTTCCCATTTATTTATTTTTTTGTCATTAAAATATATAAACAAATATTTAATTTTTGACATATGTCATTCGTTTCCATGGTTTCACTGTTGGAATTTTAAATTTTGACATTCAAATGTAAAAAATTAAACAACCCAAGGAAGGTCCCTTCTCGGGACAACCTAAAAGAACGAAATTCCCATTTAGTTTCGCTTAAAAGTTTGGAATAGCCTGTAGTATTTATATTTCTCTAATATTTCAAAACTTAGTGTGCTTGTAACACCCTAGTATTTAAAATTTTCCTTAGTATTTCAAATCTTCACTAGAATTTCAAATCTTTCTTAGTATTTCAAATATTTTTCTAGAATTTAAAATACTCTTCAATATTTCAAATAATTTTGTCACAGTTTGAATTTCCATGAAACTCATGATAATTTAGGAGTCTATTTTTAACGAGTGACAAAATAATATTTTAATAACTGTTACTGTAAAGAAATAGTAAATGGTGGAAGAAATTTATTTTATCCATGTGAAAACTTGGAACACACTCTTTAATACCATATATAATTTACAAGATCTGTAGAACTTTTTCTTCGTATCTCTTTTATTTATTTTTTAAAAATAATTTAGTCATTATAATCCTTTGTATTTATTTGGGTCTAGATTATGTATTATAATATATTTTCTTCTTTTTTTCGATTTTTAAAATAAATTGGGTACTTCAAATACTTTCGCTACTTTAAATACTTTCGATATTTCAAATATTTTGGGTATTTCAAATTCGGAGTTTGGGTATTTCTTACTTGAAATATTTCAGATACATGAGCAATTCAAGCATTTTTCAGTATTTGAAGTATTTCAATTGCATTTATAGTTTTTGAAATACATTATTTCAAATACATTTTGAAAGTATTCGTTATTTCAAATACTTTGATCGGTATTTGAAATACTTTAACTGGGTATTTGGCACCGCTCTGTGTATTCCTGATCTAGTAGATATAACACGACTAATAAAAATATGAACGTAATTTATCATAAAGGTAATTTATGTTTTAGGGCCAACGAAAAGTATCGATAAATAAAGAAGTGTGTATATGTAGTTCAGACAACAGTATATCAGTAGTTTCCAGTTGTTCATCTTCCGTTAGTTCTAGCCCTGATCGATGTCGAGGGAAATGTAATGATGAAAATAATTCTTCGAAATATTACAATGTAAATAATGCTGCGAAATATCTAAGAAATAGAAATGAAGTACCAAGAGCGCAATTTTTAACAAGGGAGTCATCAAAAAATTATTCAACAAAAAATGATTTACCGAAACATCATTATGCCGATAATAAATCGGGATATCGAGAAAATAAACCAGATTTACCACAATATGAAAGTTATAAAACTGATTCAGTAAAACCACAAAGGAATGAAGTTAGGTTATGTGAATATGAGGCAAATGAAATGGAAGAAACAAACTATCAAAAAAGATTTACGTCTGGAATTTTTAGAAGTTATTCTCCCGACAAATTTCAACCCATGAGTACGGATGCAGGTGATAATATATGTCCCAAAAATTGTTCACAAAACAGTAATAGTACAGAGGAGGATGATACTGGCACAATGAGAATAAATAACTATGATCGTAGACTAGGCGAAAGATCGAAAGAATATTGTTTGTCGGGAGGATGCTGTAATACTGCTTTCCCTCGAATCACTTCCCAAATCATTTCTGAAAATGGCAAAGATTCTGTAAACAGAAACAAACAGTATGTTTGTTTTTAAGTAGCTAATGTATCTTATGCATTTACAAAATTTTATTTCATTCTAGGGTAAGAAAAAAAAATACTAGGAAAGGTCGTCGTGAAAAAATACGTTACTTATAGTAATTATATCTAATGTAATTGTATGAAATATATGGAAATAAAAAATATTGTTACTAAGCAGATGTGTAGTATATTAATATTGATTTATCCATTTAGGAGATATCCTTCCTCAATGAAATTTATAGATAAAGAATCAGTCTATCACTTTAACCAAATCTATGGTGTGTCTCATTCGCGAAATTGCCTGTCGCCCACGCCAAGTAGTAAACAGATAAAAATTATTGCTTAAGATCTTTAATACGTACAATGTATATATGTATGCGATGGAAAGAGATAGAAATTATATTGTTGTCATGAATTGCTTCAGAAATGGTTGAATACACTACGCCTCATCAATGAAATGACGTAACCGATTCACTATTGGTTGTTATCAAGTTAGCCCACGTGACTTTAGACCAATGGGAGCATTTGTAACATGTCGATAGCTCTCCAACGCCCTCACACACGATTCTGAATAACTAACAATTATCATTCTGAGTTCTGGGCTTGACGGTGTGTTAGTGTGCTTGTGCCATTAAGTTTTATTAGATGTTTTTATGAATAAAAACAGACAGTTTATAAATTTCATCGTATGAGATGACTGATTTTGATTAACGTGTTGTGTTATTTGAGTTTATTTCACCTGTTGTGTTTAGCTGTCAGTAGTTAAGATGCCAACCACTGCCGACTGTGATTGTGAATTCGTTTCTAAAGAGTGGCTTTTGGCTGAGTTACGAAGTTGTGTTGATAAACTGGTTATTTTGGACTGTCGAAGTTCAAATGAATATGGGGAATCGCATATCCGAGACGCTGTCAATTTTTCCATCCCTAGCATCATGCTCCGACGTTTGGCCGCTGGCAAAATAGACCTTTTGTCAACTATCAAATGTAGGGAATTGAAAAACAAGATATCCAGTGCGTATAAGGACAACTTGTTTGTTCTGTACAACGACCTAAACGATGTCCAACTTAACCAAAACGACTCAACTCTGGGAGTTCTTCTGAGGAGACTCACACAAGATGGATGCCGTGTTGTTTGTTTGGAAGGTAAGAGTTCTTCTGTTATGATATCGCATTTACAGTTCACGGCCTATCTGTTTGTTTCCTGCAAACAAATACATCAGATAGATGTGCAAGTGTTGTGGTTTTGTCATAAATCATGCCAATTCCCGCTTTCCACATGACGTTTCGTTAGTGATCCACAGGTAGAGTTGCCCCTTCTGTTTCTGTGCACACTTTACTTAGCTGTAATGAAAAGAGTACAGCTGGCCGATTGGTTTAAAGTGCGTTGACAATATTCATTGATCAGTTTTTCTTGACGCTTTGCTTTTGGCGGTAAGTGGTGACCCAGGCACGGTTAAGTAACCTAGTAAAATCAGCAGGTTTATTTCGCTGTTAATAAAATATTAACGTCCGCCCCAAATTTCCGCAAAATCCATACCGTGAACCGAGCTGCTTTACCTTACGGTTCTGTAATGTAATATAGATAACGATATATGTTCCCAGAGCTCTTCTATAAATCTTTAATGGAACAATATTGGTAAAATGTTTACACTTGGCGCTGAGTTGTTTTTTGTTATTGTAAGAATGTGTATTATAATATCGTTAAGATTGTCACACGTGCGAACGAATTATAATGAGTGTCTTCCTGTCTGTCATTGCGGAATATTCTTTTTCTCATTGAAATCCCGTCCGTTGGTAACAATAAGTGGGACCGGACGTTTGACAATCATTACCAGCCCAATGTACTTTCATTTCCGATTCTTTGTACATCCGAATACACCGGACACCTTTACAAATGTTAATCGCGGCTATTTAGCGTTCCTAGTTCGCACATCCTCTGCCTGTTATGCTAGGAATATCATTTGCAATTTATTGATTAATTACATTTAATAACGATGCATTTTTCCAATGAAATGCATTCAGTCTATTCTGCCCTCAGTCATAATATGGGCTATGGATTTTTAACCAAAACAAATAATACCACGAACAAAATTTAAACAAAAACAAATGAAATAAAAACAATGCTGAGGTAAATGCTGTATATTGTGGTTTACATTTCAGTAGGCGCATATATAAACGTAAACATAAACGTACATGGAATTGTTCTATGTTTCTTAGAATAGTCAGGTCAGGTACCTGTTCAAAAAGTGTCAAAATACCTGAAAAGGCAAAACTTATTCCTATTCTTAACAAATTTAACTTGTCACTTAAGACCTTTTGTAAGAGCTATTGTATTAGAACCAACACTTGAAATTTTTAGAATAAGGTTAGCTTATTTTTTAAGAAATATTTACAGTTTTTACTTTATTTGATGAAGAAATGAGGGAGTGCTATAAAAAACAAAACATCTTCTATTTTATTAGGGCTTCGTAGATATAACCAAGAATTTGTTTTTATGTCGCGTCCCACTTTTTTTTTAAATGTATGCTCTGGTTATGATGTTACGGCGCCCTATTAGGAGCGCGTCCCCTAATTTGCCGACTCCTGCTTTATACCGTCCCCAATCCCGGATTAAGTGAGGTATACAGGAACTATTCAGGAGCCTCGATATATGTAAAAATAAAAAATATAGTAAAATAACATAGCGGCGTCTGACCCATTCTGAAAAAGATATTTTGGTTTGGGGGGTTTTTGAGCTTGTTCTTGTTCCAAGCTCCACTATTCCTTAATCTTTAATTGATCATCACAAATGTGTCTGTCTGTCTGTACGACAGAAATTATGATCAGCTGGCTGGACCTAAAGACTTGAAGTTTGGTATACATATATAATTCTTTGATCCGCATATAGGAACAATAATAATCAGGCCCTGAGAGAACTTCAATGGGACCCGGGCCAAACAACATTTCGGGGGCCCCATACCTCTCCGTTTATTTATGTAATTTATGTAAAACATAAATCATTTTCGGGGCCCGGACCAAATGGCTCTTCTAGCTCCTCCTCTATCAGGGCCTGATATATACATATCAGTTGCGCAGCCAAGGGGGAGGCCGACGGGCCTGAGCCCCTCCCAGGGCCAGCAGGTTACACAGCGCTGCTCGGGGAGTTGAAGATAAATTTGTTAACCGCAAGCAGTGGCGCAGCCAAGGGGTGGGGGGAGGGCGACGGGTCTGGGCCTCTCCCAGGACCAGCAGATTACACGCCGCTGCTCGGAGAGTTGAAGATAAAATTTGTTAACCACAACAGTAGTTAATTTTTAAATTACTTCATTGTAAACAATATTGGCAATTTTTATTTATTTATTTTTTTTTGCCTACTCTTGATAAAGTGACATAATTGTTGTTCAAGTGAAAATACATGCCATTCCAAATATGATCCAACGAATTATATGAAGGGGAGCGTTGATCCTTTTCCCCCCTTACACATCGACTAAAACATTCGCTCAGTCAAATGATAAAACTGTTTTAAACAACTAATTACTCGATTCAGATAAGATAAATTCGAAATCTGACTTCGGTATAACCTTCACACTAGTCTGTGCGTTCGATACAAATTGTGGCCAAGCGGCTGATTTAGAGAACTGAACATAAGTAAGAAAAATATTGAGACTTCAAAAATATATCCCGCGAAAAATACAAATAAATATGTATTTATCTAAGAAAAGTGAAAGTTTTTGATACATGGATTAACAATTACATTTTTTTATCAACAAATAATGGAATTATTATTTGATATAAACATCAATATCCAACAGCAGGGGTGTCGAACTGATTTGGCTCGCAGTCTATTTTACATACAAAATGATAAGCAGTGACGGAACTTTAAACATCCCGAAGGGTTTCTTGACATTTTTTTATAAACAGAAAAGGGGAAGAGAGTATATTTTACATTTTTAAATATATTTTTCCCCTAAATAAGCTCAAGAGATTTTGATTACCGCTTCAGGGGCCACAAAAAATAAGGTTGAGGGCCGTGTGCCCTCGAAATTTGATTCGGCCCTCTCCAAGACAAAATCCTGGCTGCGCCACTGATACATATAATGTTTTTTTCGAGAAAATTGTTCTCAAAATTTCATGTGAGGTATCAGATAAAATTAAAGCGATTTTATTACTTATACTGATAGCCCAGAGCAACCCTCTTATTTTTTCACTAGCGAGTTGTATAACAAATTACGAATTACTAATATCAACAATTTTTTAGGTTTGCCTAACACCTGAAATGTGTTAGAATTCACAATTTAGGAGCCTCTACAATATTCTATCAGTAATTAAATAGTTCTATTAAAATTTGAATCTATTAAAATGGTGTGTTTAACAGTGAACAGATAAAACTCATTGTTATTACGTTAATAAGTAGATAAATCAACACCATCTGTGCACCGCGATTAGAACTACTCCCAAAATAATTATTAATTTCCTGAATACATTAACAGCTGGCTGGATTGTTTATATTTTACGTTTTATAAATGATTTAGTCCTTGGTATACTAATATGGAGATTTAAAATATACATAATTTACATTACGTTATTTCTAATCAACAAACAACCATCAGAATTGTATAAACTATGCAATTACTTTCATAGAACAAGTGTACTATTGCTCATTCAATTTATTAATGATTCATGCCCTAAATAATTTAGAGCACATGATTCATTATAAATATTCTAAAATAACTTTGTTTACTTTATTACAGTGTTTCTCAAACTGATGTTCAGAATGTAGAAAAATATTTAAATGTGAATATTCACACATTTCAGGGTTTCGTAGCTATTTAATATGGGGCACATTTTTTGCTATAATCATATCAAAGTCAAGCAACTTTTGTAATTTTCTGTTCGTAAATATTTTACTTTTATTTAATACACTACATTAAAATTTGTAATTTATAGTACGAAATAAAATAAAATTGTAAATAATATGTAACAATTAATGGTTAATGGCCAAAATAGGGCATCCGAATTTTATTCTAGGTACACCACCCTAGAATTCGGGGTTAAAATTGTTAAAAAAAAAAAAACTTAAAACATACACTATGTAAAAAAAATTATTTATAATAAGAAAACAAATCTTTTTTGTTCTATGCATTTTTTTCATTACATGAATATTTGGGGATTTATGGGGAAGAACTATTTTAACTTAATATTAATTAATTTAATAACAACAAAATCATATGACAAAAATAGTTTATAATAAGAAAACAAATATTTTATCTTTTTGCATTTTTTCATTTAGGTGAATATTTGAAATTTAGGGGGATACCCTAAAGCAAAACCTGAAATATCTCCCTTATTATTTGCTTAACAGTAAAAACGTTTATAACAAAAATAGTTAATAACGAGAAAACAAATGTTCTATTTTTGTGCATTTTTTCATTTAGCTGAATATTTCGGGAGGGAAGAGTCTGAACTTGGAGCTTCTCCTAACCCTTATTCACCCTCCTAACCGCGAAATGTCCAACGTAGTTACGATATTTGCGCCTCCTAGATTAGACGCCCGGGACTAGTGCCCCCCTTTTCGCACGGCTTTGCGGGGGACACCCTAAAGCTACATTTTTGAAATATCTCCCTTATTATTGACTCTTGACATACACTTTTTTATTTCTTGCCTTTTGTTTGCTCTGTGAGCTGCTACAATTCTCTATTATCTATGGTTTGGCCAATGTATTCCAACATAGGCGTTGGGGGAGAGCTTATTATTTATTAGCTGGCGTGTCCGTTGTCTCCCGCTCTTCATCTCCCGCTGTTTCTCGTGCCTAGCAACGCAAAGAGCGCCTGCGAGGGTTTTAGTTTGTTGATGAAGTGTTAAGGCATAAAAAAGAGGCTGCAGTATGCGGAAAGGTTTTCTCAACACGTCGAACACGTTGAATCCGATTTATTCTAAACTACTCTTTTATATATATATATATATATTTTTGATGTTAAGTAAATTATAGGTGAGATACTTGGTTTATAGGTAACTCTCCCCACAGCTCCCCAAATATATATATCTTATAAAAACTGCATAGAACATAGAGAAATAATTTCTTTTCTAATATCAAAAATTGGTGTTACATATGGTAAGTGAATGATAAATGAGATATTTCAACCTTATTATATTATTAGTAACACTAGTCTTGCCCCCTAAATAATGTACTTATTAAAAACTGCATTGAAGAAAACACAAAAATGTTTCGTAGTATACATTTTTGATGTAAATTAGATAATAAGTGAAACATTTCAAGATTTTAGTTTTAGGGAGTGCGAAAAAGTGCAATAAAAAAGATTTTTTGCGTTATTATAAACACTTTTTATTATATACGTTTTTGCTGTTTAAGTCAATAATAAGGGAGATATATGTAGATTTTACGTTTAGGGTGTTCTCCCCGTAACTCCCCAAATATTCATCTAATTGAAAAAATGCATTTAACAAAAAAGATTTGTTTTCTTATTATAAACAGTTATATACATTTTTTTTAAGTCAATAATTAGCGAGTAATATTTTAAGTTTTTAAAATTTTTAACCCCGAAACATCCCCTAGAATAAAAATTTTGAGATACCCTTTGATGTACAAATCCTGGTTTTATTATATCCTCGTACCAAATTGAGATCCCAAATGTGTAGATCCCAAATATGAGACCGAAAAAATAAGAAAACAGTTATAGCCTCCAATTTTATTAATATAGATTAGAACACATTATCCATAAAATCCTTACTTATGTACTGTTAAAATTCGATGTTATCCCATATAGCGATATTTCGTTCATTGCGCTAAATTATAGGAAACGCATCCTGCGCCTTTTCCAGAACCTGACCATAATAGGATTCGAGGTTATGAGCGAGTCATATAATGTTTTATTTTAATTATTATTCATTTATTGTTTTTATTTTTTACTTATTACATCGGTAGGTACACTATGAAAATCTTGCTTCCGGCGTATAAAATAATTATTCAAATAAAGTATTTTTCAGTTACTAATTACACTTTAATTCTGAATATTTCAGGATGTTAAAATTAATATAATTTATTACCATATAATTTAAAGAATAATTTCTGAAAACATTCTTTTTTACGAGTATAAAGGTAAAAAATATGTGTAAATTCATTTATATCTGATAAAATGTAAATTAATACATTTCCGTTAAACAAATCCTCATTTTATAATCTATTAAATTTATTTATTGTTTACATTTTAATATATTTATAAAAAACAGCAGTCCGTGAACTACAAGGTTTTCCTTATCCTTCAAAATTTTAAATAGAAACAGATAAAAAACTATGAATCATAAGTATAGTGGCTACAAATATCTATTTTGTAACATCTGAAACAGCCTTTCTCAACTTGTAAACGCTGGCAAAATGTATAGAGCAGCGGTTCCCAAACTCTTTTCTCACACGTACCCCTTGATTAGACTTTTTATTTATGTGTTTTATTTATGTGTAAGTACGCCGTATCTTCAACACCCATTTATATGCTTTTATTATTGTTTTTTTTAATTTTTTATATTATCAAAGATCAAAACAAATAAAAACAGCATTAAAATAATTTTTACCCACATTAACTAATGTTGAAAGTAGAATAATTATTCGTCAAATTTTAAATAGGAATTATTCATCTTGATATGAGAGTTTTCCATCGTGGTTCTTAATAACTTTAATGCGATCCTTGAGCTTGTTACATGGTTCCGAATTTTTTAAAATCACACGGAAAAAAACGCACACGGAAAAAAGCGCACATGAAAAAATACACACGGAAAAAAGCAAGTCACTATATCTCAAATCAGAAATAAATCGTGAGAAACTATTACACAGTAAAATTTAATTGTTTGCCCGCTTTAATATATTGCGTTCACATTTGTAAGGTCAAACCAGATTTGGTTATTTTGGTTACTTTTATAGTGTAGTGTGCTGACTTATAAATGTAAATTTGAAATTTCAAAATATTCCTTATGCTGTAAAACCTACTTTAGTTTTGTTGGTTATGATCATTATAACTAAGATATCATTTATCTTTATGACATATGTCAAATGGAATGACATTTTAAGAAAGTGAAACTTTTTACCATGTTTTAATACCAACATGACATACAATTTCAAAGGTGCAAACTATTGAATGTATCAATTTGTAATTTTTACCCAAATATTTTAAATATTTCGAACCAATTTTAAATTTACACAAATAAGTTGTCACCTAGTGGCGCTGATATGAATGACCAAGGCCGGCCGGTAATTTTTGGTAAAAATTATTCATTTTTATCGAAGCGCGTTTTACTCACTGCATTATATTTAAATTTTTGAAAATTTAAAACGTTAGATAATTTAAAACGTTAATCGTAGAAATAAAAAAATAATAAAGCATTGAAAAAATAACAATAAAGAAAAGAAAGTCCCATTTTTCTTACATACTTTCATCAAAACAAAATATTTTTTAAAATAATTATTTTCCTGCTGCTAATAATTTTAATTTATATTATTTTTGTGTAAACATATCAAATAACAACTATTATTATCATGCGATGTATATCAATATACACGGGCAAGTCGAGCAAGTTCCACATTAAGGTAATGATGTGTTTGCCGACTAGTTGGCAACGGGTGCACTAGTGAGTCTATCACATTATATAGTATATCTATTCACATGCAAAAAAAAATCGATTTAGTTATTTTTTCGCCACTAAGTTTGTCATTGAAGTTATGACGCAAAATGACCAACGGCGTTTATTGAACGACTGACCTATAGGTTTCGTGCAATATAAATATGCATATGTTTCGGCCATAGAATTTAGACCAAATATCATCATCATCATCAACAACTCTGTCAGCTATCGTCGGCTGTAAGACTCCTAGTTTGAGGTCTACCTATGGGTCCGACCAAATATAGTCGGATCAATTTCATTTGTTTTAATTTGTAGATAAAGATTGGCCCCAGTGTGTCCGTTTGTAGAATTTTGTTTGATTTTTTTATTTTCTCTTTTACAATGACCTAAACTTTGTTTAACTTTACATCACTGTCACTCAATAAAAAAATAAAAATTTCAAATTGAGGACACCTAGATCTTGATTAGGTCGTACTTTAGTAGATTGTACTTTTATCTTTAAAATAAACCCTTGCTTGCAAAAATTAATTAGCATTAGTACAAATTATGCCCCCACAACCAAAACACTATTTATATATCCCAATGATATAAGATCTCTTAATGTTACACAATTTAAAAAATATATGAAGCATTAACTTTTAAATTAATACTTTTTTTATCATGTTTTACTTGAGAAAGCACATTTTATCAATTCTATGTGGATTTTGATTTTTTGATTTGATTTTATTTTTTTTTAAATTTGTTGTATTTGTTTTAATTTTATTGTTTAATTTATTTATTTATATAAGATTTATCATGTTAATAATATTATATTTTGATATTCTTTTTGCACATGTATGGTATTTTTATCTAATTGTAAAATTTTCATTTTCGAAAGGTTTAAGTGTAATCAGCCGTTGGCTGTTCTTAAGTCCAATAAATTATATTATTATTATTATTATTGTTATTTATATGAAAAACATCTACAAATATACGTTACCGAACGTAGCTACACACCGGGGTCAGTCTTTATCTTCAAATTAAAAAAAAGCAAATTGATCCTCCATGGCTTTTGTTTGTTTAGAAGCTCTATAGCTAGAGAGCCTTAATTTGGCCACCTTTGCTATTTGCTTCTGCTTTAATGTAAATATTAATTAGTTCTCCGTAAAGTTATGGAAACTGTATGAAATTAGCAATTGAAGCAATAGTGTGTCTGAAATCAATTCTATGTATTTAATGTCCCTTCCTTAATGGCGTAAACATATTGAGTAAGCCTGTTAGTACGCACAGTAGGCGCGCTAGGTGTATAATCTTGGGCGTATTACTGTTTGATTAGAGCGTGGGTCGTGGGCGTAAGTCGACTCAACATGCGAACGTTATTTTGGTGCGAATGATAAAATGCGATTATAAAAAAATGAATGGGAATCGCGTAGGAGGCATACAAATAAATTAACTACAGATTTCCAAACTTGATTATATTAAACTGATCTTTTAACGTCATTCGCAATAACTATCATGGACACTACAAATCAGTGTTTCTCAATATGTTCTATTGATAAACCAGAGTTATATTACACCGGTGATAAATATACAGTTATACGGTTCACTACAGTATATATGCCTTCATATTAATTACTATGGCTGTTCTAGATTGTTATCTCTCCTGTGCTAAGTATGATAATAAATAAAACTTTGGAGACAGGCATATATCCTCAAAAAACATCTAGAGTGGTGCCAATTTTCAAGTCTGGGGATGATAACGACCCTACCAATTATCGGCCCATTACAATCATACCTGTATGCTCTAAAATTTTTGAGGCTATTATAAAAGATAGGTTAGATGTATTTCTGTCAGCAAATAAAATACTGAACGAAAAACAATTTGGTTTCAGGAAAAAATCATGTACCACAAAAGCAGCGGTTGAGCTGATTAACAAACGGCTTTGAAGAATTTTCGGCCTCTCAGGCCATTTTCTGCGACCTTTCAAAAGCGTTTGACTGCGTGTCCCACGATCTACTTTTTGATAAGCTCGACCGTTGCGGAATTCGTGGCACGGCGTTTTCCCTTTTAAAATCGTACTTAACAAATAGGGAACAGTTTGTGGCAGTTAACGGAACTACATCTACCACTGAAAATTTAAAACTTGGCATCGGACAGGGAACCATACTTGGGCCATTATTGTTCAACTTATTTATTAACGACCTGCCAATTTTTCTAAAAACAGAACGCTCAAATACCATTCTTTATGCGGACGATACAACGCTGCTCAGTAGCAATACTTCGCTAAAGGATCTTATGCAAGTATCCGAAGAGAATTTCGCTAAAGCTAAGGATTGGTTCATCTCGAACAAATTGACAATAAACGTCAATAAAACCCAAAAACTGGTTTTCAGTTTAAATCGATTAACTAACCAATCGATACAGTACGGAGAACCAGTAAAATTTTTGGGTCTTTACATTGACGGGCAGCTCAATTGGAATGATCAGATAGACAAATTGGCAGCGTCGTTAAAGAGTGTGAACTATGCTCTTTGCCGACTGAAGCTCTCCGTATCACCAGAGGTACTAAGAACGTTCTATTTTGCCGTCTTTCAGTCAAGGATGGAATATGGGATACTGCTATGGGGCGTTAGCAGTACTTTAATTCGAATTTTTAGACTACAAAAATGTGCAATTCGACACATAAATAATGTTCCATATAGGACTCACTGTAAGGAATTATTTGTAAAAAACAAAATAATGACAGTGTACAGCATGTTCATTTACAAGTGCCTGTTATTTGTAAAAGAGAACCCTGCCAGGTACCCCACCAACTCGAGTACACATTCACATAACACTAGGGCAAAATTAAACCTACGGCGTCCTAAGATCAGGTTAACTAAATCAATGAATGGTATGTATTTGGCAACTCTCTTCTACAACCATCTTCCCATTGAAATGAGAGATCTAAGACCTAGTCTATTTAAAAAACAGGTAAAAGAGATTTTGTCAAAAAATTGCCTTTATAGCATAAAATAATTTTTTAATATTGACTTGTAGCGCATCTTAATCTTAATTTTTATCATAAATTTTATCTTAATTTTTATTTTTATAAGTTTTATCTTAATTTTTATTTTTATAAGTTTTACTTTTATTTGATTCTATGATGTAGACTTTTAATAATATGAATGTAACTATATTTTACTATTAGGACTCTTTATGACTTTTAATGTGTTTATTGTAATCCCGTATTTTTTATTCTTTCGACATGTGTAAACATTATGTATTGTATATAACACGAATAAATATTATTATTATTATTATTGTTATATTAATTTAAATCAAAAAAAATCAGGTTGTTAAAGATTTTATTTACCTTTTTAAATGTTATTTAAGTAAACTTCAAGCGTCAGTTAAGTAACTTTAAATAAAATCTTTAAGTGAAATCGTACGATAAAAATATTATAGTTTAAAAATGAAAAAGTTGTGAAAAGTTTTTTTTTTTTGTCAACCCTTTCAGGACAACTGGTTACTCCTGCTAACCACATATCTAAAAATTATTTCTAAAGTGCTTGCTGGTAATAACCATAGAGCAAAATGTGTTGCCTAAATACGAAATTTAGTGTTTGTACAGTTTCCAAGGTTTACATCTTTCTCAAAGACATTTTACGTAGCTAATAATAGTAAATAATTTGTATCATTAAAAATGTATTTAGAAATGAATTCTTAAGTCTGTCCTCAAAGGGTTAAATAGTAATCGTTAGTTTAAATAGTAAGCGGCTTGTAGATAACATTTAAATATAAGTATTTAAATTTTGTTTGCAATCTGCTTCTGTGAAAACTAACGATTACTATTTAACAAAAAAGGTTTTAGAACTTCGGGTCGTAGATAGAGAACAAAATAACGAATAAAAGGTTCAAAAATTGGAGATTTTTTTTTTTTAATTTGTAGGTTTACGTCTTTGTGCCGAAAAACCCTTTACACCGTCACTCATGTGTCTGTCTGTGTACAGTAGAAATTGTGTCTAACGGATGGACGTAGAGCAGGGGTTCTTAAACTTATGTAGATCGAGGACCCCCCTCTTGAACAATATTTTTTTGCGGACCCGAACCAACCCTAGTCATTTTACGTCGTTCTTGAGACTTAATTTCTGTCTCTATAATCTCATAGGCACTACGTTATAATAAATATTGGTAAAATGTATCGCTGGTTATTTTAATAAATGGTCGTGCGCATTTATAGAGATGAACATTTTTATTAGATACAGAATAAAAAACATAAAATGAATAAAAATAGTAGTAAAAAGAATTAAAAAGTTCCAAATTATGATACGTTTAACGCATACAAACATTTCTTGGTCAAATATTGGTCAAAATAGATCTTGTTATAATATTTTTTATAAATAATTTGCAATTGAATAAAAATAATTAAATTTTTACTAATTATTGTTAAGTTATGTCAATAACTAGTTAGGTAACAACAAATGCAAAAAGTTTTGACCATGTAGGGTTTTTATTAAATGAGTTATTTGAACGAAAAGTTGGGGGATGTAAAATTAAGGTCAAAATTGTTTCGCGAAACCCCGGTAACGGCTACGTGGACCCCCAGGGGTTCGCGGACCACAGTTTAAGAACCGCTGATGTAGAGAATTGACATTTGACATGCATATACAGATCTTTAGCCCCATTACTCTCCTCAGTGGGTAAAAGCTGCCGTGCATTTTTCCCCTAAAATAAATAGCCTGGTTCTGTACCACAAATTTTATCAGCCGGGCAGCCAGAAAAAATATTCGGGCGAGACGCCCGTTAAAAAGGGTCTAGGGAAAACATTGGACCCGATTACAGGAAAATTACAGAAACTTATAATAAATTCATCACGCGAGAATTATAAACAGTTACAAAATATCACAAATACAAATGTTTAGTATGTATTGAATAGGCAAAAAAAAAGTTTTGAGTGGGAGCTCTTAATACGTAGATGAGCGAACAAAATTTTGTTTTTGCAAAAAGAAATCATGTTGGTTTCGTCAAAAATGTTTTCTCTCCCAGAAGAACTAGTCTAAAAATCTGAAAAAAATCTCAATAATGCACATTGATGTAAACTGATATAGTTCAACCTGAATTGCTGAGCAGTTTGTCGACTTCGAATTTTTAGGATCGTTGATTTTTTTTATATACCATCGTGAGGTCTCAAAAGCATTGTTGAACCCAAGGGGCTACACGGGAGGGATCCCCCTCCTCCAGAGTTGCAAACATTCTTCCGGTGAAATATTTTAAGCATATTACCTGCTTAATCTACTTCGCCCCCCTCGCGTATGTAATTACTAGCCCGAGAAAAAGTCTAGGATTTCAATACTGATCAAAAGAAAGCATTTATAATGTAAATTAAAGAACGAAAAGACATTTTTAAAATTTGCTTTATTTTAATGCAATTTTTTTCTTTTATTTTCTTAAAAATGTACATTTTATTTTGTTTCCCACTCAAAATCCTTAATCTTAACAAAAATACATACCGAAATAGTTCCAGACGAATTTTTGATCAGATTATTTTATCGAAAGATAGTTTTTGTAATTTTGAAAAAATATGTAACTTTTAATTGCATGTAGAGTATTAACTAAAAGCTCTTAGTACATAAACTGTCAGCTGATAAATGAACATCGAAATATTCATTTTGACGTGTTTGGATAAAAAAAAAAAATTATCTAAATATTAAGCAAGTGAGTCCCTCTTAGCTGTCATCACTTTCTAGATACTTGCGATATCCTGAAATGTGTGAAAATTCACATTTATGATCAATTTTTACTTGCCCGACCTTAATATATAAGAGGCAAGTATTGTAATCGCGAAAATTTTCGATGTCGAGATTTTGACTGATGACCACGTTTCAAGGTCCAGGGAATCCAAAAAACCTATTTTCGAAGTGCCGTCCGTATGTGTGTGTGTCTGTGTGTGTGTCTGTGTGTATACACGATAACTCAAGAACGGTTTAACTTAGAGAGTTCGTTCTGGTACTAAAAAAATCTCCTATTAATTGGGAAGAACCCAACAATTGTTTTTTATGAAAATCCGAAACCGGAAACGGAAGTTATTAAACTTTAAAATTTTAAAAAATTCGTAACTAGTAAACCAAGCCTTGGACAAAAATTTGTATAGAACATAATATGATGTATTTTTGAAGATTTGCCTAAAAAAATTTAAATTAAAAAAGAAATTAATTTTTAAAAAATTTTTTTTTTTTTTAATTATTATTTTTTTATGGGAGGGCAAGTCTAGCGGAGGTCTCTCTTCGCCCCTGGTTTACATAGTATTTAAGAAATACCTAATTATCAAATGAGTAAGTAAAATATTTATAGATTTTAAAAAATTTGTTAATTTTGGTGAAATTATTAGTCGATAATATCAGTCGTTTTTATTGGTCAAATTTATTTTATTTCCAATTTAAAGAAGTCCCATGAGCTGTATCATTCTGACTTGAGATCTCATAATTTAATATCGAAAATTGTAACGAATTTGTATGAATAATATATATTGTTGATACTGCTTAATGTTTGTTTTAAAAATGTTACAAAAATATTGTTACAGTGTGCTAAGATATTAAATATTTTCGTAGGCTGTTGAGAAAGTTATTCTTGTTCTGAAAATGCCATATGACTGTTTGACCGATTCTTTTGTCGATATCGTGTTACAAGAAAAACAAGTACTGCATCTGTGTGTATTCAGATGTGCTAAAAACATTTCTTTTGAACTACTGAACCGCTCTGCTGGCATTTAATACATTCTATGCATAAATATTTGTTTTAGTTATCTTTTAAATTTTCAGCGAAAACATTAAAAACCACAAATGATATGGCGGTTTATCAAAATAACCGCGAAAATAAAAATAATAGTTATTGAAAATAGAAAAATAAATACAGTATGTGCTCAGTTATATGAATACTCTGTTAAATGAACCACTATAATAAATCCACTATAGTAAACAGCCAAAATTTAACCTGAGGTTCTATACATGGTGATGTTAAAAGATTGATATTATGTAATATAAGAGTCATCGTACGCACCGCTACAAAATACCCTGAACTTTGATTTACCACAACATGCCATTTTGATTCTTATTAAATACTAGCTCAAACGCACGTTGCCTCACTCAATCTTCATCTCTAGTTTTGCGTCTCTCCGTTCCGTAGCTATCTTCACACTGTCTGCGCTCCGTGAGCAATGCACTAATCATGTGAAACTCGAGCGTTCGGCCTGTTTTTTAATTTGTTCATAAACATTATGAGCAATCACAAGTTTTAAGGCATGAAAGGTTTTAGACTATCTGTTACTATCTGTTTTTCACACGTTAGTACAAACCAGACTGTCGTCCATCCATCCATCCATCCATCCATCCATCCATCCATCCATCCATCCATCCATCCATCCATCCATCCATCCATCCATCCATCCATCCATCCATCCATCCATCCATTCATCCATTCATCCATTCATCCATCCATCCATCCATCCATCCATCCATCCATCCATCCATACACACACACTAACGAACTAAGGTATATTCGTTACAATATATAATTTACAAAATCACCGAGCGTTCTCTCTTAAATCCCTACCGTAATACACGCTAGCAGTCTGGTTTGCATTAAGAATGCAACACAGCACCAACAGTGCATATATTGAACGCCTGTGCATTAACATGTCCTCCAACGCAATTAAAGTTTGTTTCCATAAGAGACAGCACGTTGCAGGCTGACTGCAACTTGTTACGCCAGCAACCGTATTACTGTGCGTTAACAGCGTTTTTATTTTCTTAAATTATGTGCAAATTTGGATAATGGAGCTATTTTTAAAGCTGAAATAAAAATACTTTGAAGACCTAATCCAAATTTAAACGTAAAGCAATCCGTCTAGAGAAAAAACCTTTAATAGAACATTTAATCCAGACATTTATAATAAACATACGTGGCTTTGTGATTGTAATGTAAAAAATGCATTTTTTTGTTTCCCTTGTTTGTTATTTGGAGGAGAATATTAAGACAGAATGTTAGTGAGTCTGAAAGTTAGTTCATTTTAATTTCATTATATGTACTCTTGTACAAAAATAAATGTTTATCTAGAATAACTATACATGTTTTCTTAACTTATACTTTTAACTTATATAACTTATAACTTGTATCTATGAAAGTTGCAACCCCCACATTTCTACAGCACGATCTGCCAGTGACGGACTTTCGCCTTAGACCAAAAAGACATGAGGTCCTTTTTTTTCTTCTCTCTTCACTTGGATTTGGGAGGTGAGGACCTTTTTTGTTTTTTTTTGCTCTTCACTTGGATTTGGGAGGTACGGACCTTTTTTTTGCTCTTCACTTTGAACCCCTCTAGGTTGAGGGCCCGTAAATCAAAAATGTCTTGGGCCCGGCGAAGGCTTAATCCGCCACTGCGATCTGCCACTTATTCTTTACTCCACTAAAATATTTTATTGTCACTAAAATGTACATTTCAGTTACAATGTAACCATCTTTAATAGTTAAATGAAAGTTTCATTCTGCTACTTGAAATAATAAAATCGAGGTCCATGTAATCGAGGATTAAGCGCGGAAAGCCGTTTTTTGATCGTGCGGATTTTAGTCCGCAGCGGGAAAACCGGTTGTCTGCGCATACCTATTACAGACAATGTGCTATTTAATGCGGCTGAAAAACCGCAGCAGCAAAATAACCGGTCGGCCGTACATACTCATTGGACATAATGTGTTCCGTCCAACGCGGCTAAAAAACCGCAACCAATTGCCGGACTAAAACTAGTCGTAGATGCTAGCTAACAGTTGTAAAATTTCCATGTAAATATACGAGGATACTTCTATGTTATTGCTGCATAGAACTTCATTTTTAGGGTTTTGTAGGTATAACCAAACAAACATTATAATGTCAGTCTGTATATCTGAAACTGTGGACAAACTTAGAGTGTTTAAAGACTTACATACAAAGCAAAGCGCACTAAAATTTGCTAGAATTTTTTAATTTTATTGTTACGAAAGTTATTTAATTTTAGTTTAAAAAAAAAATGAAAGCTCTTACTACTCAAATTTACGAATAACAGTGATTGTCAAAAACTATAGATTTTGATGTGATTATAGAAAATATATTGTACTAGACATCCTATTGGCTTCTTACACTTATTAAATACCTACAAAATCCTAAAATGTGTGAAAATTCATATTTCACATCAGTTTTTTACATTTACCATATAAAAATTATAGATATTAATACGACTTTTTCCGTATCAGTTATGTATTTAAAAATGTCATAATTTAGTCATTTTTGCAATTATACAAAATTTCAGATTGTTTTTAATTAATTGATTACAGAATTAATAGCTTCAGCGAATAGTGTGCAAATAGACTTTTCGATGCATATGTAATGATTGTTATTCTGAATCCGTTCGACCACCCACTTGAAAAACGTGTACACAATGATTTTAAATTTAAATTTTTCATTTCGCAACCCACAGTATAGTAAATAAAAACAAAACAGTAACAATATTCAATAGCTTTATATTGACTAAAGTTTATTTAACATTAACCAGAAGTCAAACTGTATTAATATTTTTAATATAAAAATTAATATGAAAAGTTGATTAATCATAAATTATTAATTGATCAAATTAATCAAACCACGAACATTGATTAAATAAAATTGGAAATATATATATATATATATTTTTTATTTAAGAATATTTTACGGGTGCCTCAGCTTCAAAGGCTATTGCCCCCCGGGTACATTTGATTTACATATACATTTTTTACATTATTATATACCTATTACATTGTACATGAGTGTTTAATATTTGATTATGTAATTTATATTGGGGTGGGTTTTGGTGCAATTCTATATTTGTGTGTATATATTTATGTCTTTAAGGTATTGTAATAAATTGGATTCCGTGTCGTGTTTGTTGCCTAGAATGTCTTTTACTGTGTTAGGTAGTGAATTTTTGATGCGTTCGTTTTGATATTGTGTGCATTGTAGAAGTATGTGATCGACGGCTATTTTTGTGTTACATGTATTACACTGGGGTGGTTCTAACTGCTGGAATATGTGCTTGTGTGTGTATAGTGTGTGTCCTAACCGGAGTCTTGTTAGCACCACTTGCTCTTTTCTTTTACCCCTCGGATCCCAGTGGTTCGTATCTTCTTTTATGCATCGCATATGGTTTGTGTTTGATGTGGCGGCCCAATAGTTCTTCCATTTTTCTTTATTTTTTTTTTTTTTTCACTAGGCTCTCCACTTCGTCAATGGGTATTTTTTATATCTGTTAATTGATCATGGATGGTGTCTTTAGCTAGTTTATCTGCAGATTCGTTTCCCGCTATACCAACATGGGATGGTATCCACATAATGGTAATGTTTTTCCCGTCTGTCATGGCTTCATGGATATTTTCTTGAAGTCTTTTTATGATTGGATTCCTTGGGTACTCTTGTTAAACATGGCACTTAGTGAGTACTCTGTATGGCACTTAGTGAGTCGCTGTGGATGATGTACTTCCACGGACCCTGTTGGTTCTTGATAATTAATTCAGTTGCCTGAAGTATGCAGAAAACTTTTGCCGTGAACACACTTGTCTCGTGAGGTAGGTGGAATTTGTATTTCTGGTCATCAAATACAAGTCCGGCTCCAGTTTGACTTTCGATCTTCGACCCGTCTGTATAAATGGCATGGAATATAGTTCGGTTCGGATAATATTATAATAGGAATTTCTATAGATTTCGGGGTTAGTGTTTGGTTTATTATAACGGGTTAGGGAGAGTTCAAAAGAGGTTTTTTTTTTGTATCCACGGAGGGTATTTGGATTGATAATCTTCCATTATATTCGGAAATGCAATACTTAGATCTTGGAGTTCATGAATAAGTTTTTCTTGTAGTGGTGAATCGTTTATTATTGAGATTTCGTTAATAGTTTTTTTAAAGTTAAAGTTAAGGTCATAGTAAATAGGGAGCAAGTAGGGAGGCATTGCTGAGGATGTATCAGACCTTAATCAGATCCAAGCTTGATTATGGATGCATGGCTTTCATAAATGCCAAACACAGCCTCATGCAACTATTAGAACCAATTCAAAACTCAGCCATTAGAATTGCCACAGGAGCTATGCGCACAAGTCCAATAAACAGCATACAACTTGAGTCCAACCAAATACCACTGGCATATCGAAGAGCGCAGATATCCTTAAGCTATCTAGCAAACCTAGCAAGTAAACCTAACACCCCTACATTCCGAAAAATATTTTGTTGATTCAATTTATTCTAAATTAAAATGATTCCATGCAGTAGCGGCCCTAGTATGATTACATGGCTCCTTTCTGCAAAGGTCAAAAAGGCATTCTTTACTCTGTTCTCCATCTTCTAAAACGAAGGAAATCTCCGCATGGGGGGGCCTTATTGGACGAGGCGCCTCCATATAAGTACCTGATTCCGTGGAAGTAACCCCACTATACACCGCTCTCACGACTTTTCTCAGAGACTCAAGACTCTTTTAGACTCATTTATAAGTCCAAAACATGAGCGCATCACTATGCATAATGTGAATCAATGGTGTGGCACAATGTTCTGCTTATACTACGAACATCTGTTTATAATAAACAGACAATATACTGCTTTCATACATCTTTTTGATTATGCCATACACTTGTATTATGGTTCTATTATTTGTCTGTGTTACAGATTTGTCTGTGTTACACATTTTAACTGAGTGTCTACAGTTCGAGGATGTCAGGGAGAGGTTAGGCCTGTGCTATAACCTGTCAATTGCTTTAGGTGACGACAGAGTACTCATGGACAGGCTGATACTCTTCCTGAGAGAATCGAACATACTGTTTTATTTCTTGCAGAGAAGTCTTGCACCTTGTTTTAATGTGTTTTATTATTAACATGTGATATTCGATGGTAATTGTCCCCTTTACAGCATCTTACCATCACCCTGAGTCTGTTCAATTTTTCGAACAGACTTTTTATCTTATTTATTTGTGTTTGTCTGTGCAAGATTTCCTTTATTGAGTAAGCTTATTTTTATTGATTTTGTTTATTTATTTATTTATTGTTTTCAATATGTAGTGTAGTCATTTAGATGGGCTGCGTTGGGCGCAAATAGCCTTTGTTGCTGTCCGCCAAAAATTTTAATAAACTAACTACAGCATTGAAGTTTGGTATGTTTATAGCAAGCTTTGATCCCCATGTAGAAAAAATACTGATATTTCAAAAGTACATCCAGCGAAAAATATAAATATGTACTTCACAAAAAAAATCCTAAATTTTGATTAAATGAAATAGAAATGAATATAATAAAATATTCAGATATTTAGATCAACCCCTCTGTGGGAAATAGGTTGGGGAACAAAAGTTTTAACACATTTTTGTGAAAATTCCATAAAAATTGGATTTTTCAAAATTAAAAATTTGGTTTATCCACGCATTAAGAGGTTTCATGTGATAATACCCCACTCAAAATTATTAAAAAATAAAATATTTTGGAACTCAAGTTTTCGTATGCCTTGATCGAATAATTCTGTACAATTTTTACCAGACAGACACATGAGTGACGTTATAAGGGTTTTTTTGGTCTTCTCTGCAAAACAGCCAAACTTTATTGATGCATTTTTCCTGCATTTTCGCAATACATACAAGTAAGTCATTAATATCGAAAATATTTCTTTCAGTCCAAAAAATAGTATTATTTAATGCTTGTAGTGCCTCCCACGAAGCTTATATTAATTGTTTGTTCATTATTATTTCCATATTGTTTATTTATAGCGCAAATCTTGCTTGCGAAACCCTGAAATGTGTGAGAATTCACACTTGACAACAATTTTTGTATGCCTTCATTCACGTAAAATCAAGCTTCTCTTATAAATTTGCTATTAAGGCATTTTTAAGAAAAGAATTTTTTGTATTATTGAATATTTCGAAGGTCAGTACCGTCCCACCAGGTTGCATTGGTTTGGGGACCCCTGTTATAGTGAATACTTTGGGCTGTGTCGGCCGCCTACACATGGAGGGGGGGGGCTTAATGGCGGCTATTCTCGGCGGTACGGTCCTGGACGTGGGCGCGCGGGCGTTATCCCGCTCACTTTCCATCTCTCTTTCACTCCCTGTTTAACAGAATATGCTACTGTTGTTGTCTCTCTTCGTTTTCGGATATTGGATTTGCGCCGCCGTGCGTGGGCTTCAAACAAATGTAACTTACTTTTATCAATGATCCGCGCCCTTCTCTCTTCACCACCCTTCGTGCAAATTCGTACCACTTCGCGCTTACCTCGATAACGACCAGTTTTGGGATGGTACTGTTAATATGCGAAAGGTTTTTGTATTTTTAATTTAGGGTGTAGACTCCCACGCGCAAGGGTTTCTTTAAATAACCATATCGAAATAATTACTGACTGATTTATTTAGAACTAGCTGCCGTGCCCGCACTTCTTAAGTTTTTTTATTATTTGTCTCGTTTTGTAATAAAGGCTATTCCAAACCTTTAAGCGGAACTAAATGGAATTAAATTTTTCTTAAGTTGCCAACATTTTACACACACAAGTGGGCTTTTTCTAAACAAAAGCTTCAATCAATCGTTAAAAGTTATCACTTGTATTTGAGGACCTTTTTTTGTCATCATTTGTATTTTAGAAGGAAGGACGCTTTTTTTTAGATCATTACTTTTATTTTCACCTGTCTATTAAAATAAAAATGATGCCCTCCTTAAATAAAATGAAAAAATCAGCTGTGGCCACCACAGGACCGACTGCCATCACAAAGTACTTGTATAAAATACATTCTAGCAGCAGAGTAGAAATAACTTGGCCTAATATTTTCTAACAGAGATATTATGTATCATAACCATGGAAACGTTACATATAAGTATGAAAAAATACATACTTTTCTTAAAAATTTCCAAAAATTTTTCAAAAATGTTTCGTTTTATCAAAAAAGTTGTTAGTTATTGCTTTTATAGCGACTTTTGTTAAATACATTTTTTCGAAATATTTTTCTGTTGTTAACTATTCGCAAAAATCTTAAAATCGACACGAGTAAACTCCCATTTCTAGTCAACCGATTTTTACTAAAAGTTGATCAACTCGTGCAATTGATGTGAAAAACATGAAGTTTCATAAAAATACTTTTAGCCGAATTTGCTCTGCACGTGTACACAGACAGACGGACGGACAGACAGACAGACAGACAGACATCATGCTAAAAATAGTCAAAACGTTATGCAGGGACCTCAATTCGTGGAGATCCATCGAAAACTCGAAATGTCAAAATCGGTATGATCACAATGCCTCCCTTATGTATGTTGGCAAAATGATAAAAAGGGCGATATTTTAGGTTAAATTAATTTATAAGTGTCTACTTTAAAAATTTCCCAAGGGTGCCAAAAATATTGCTAGGTGAAACCTAGCTTTTATTACCCTCTTAACACGTAGATTAACAGACGACAAATAATTTTCAAAAAATTGTACATTTTGACATGTTAACAGCATAAAATGTTATCACAGGCATTCAGAATCGGGCTCTGCTAAAATGAGGGATCCGCCCTTTTATTGTGTCTTCAAAATTGTTTCTTTCGTTTGTAAAAGTAAAAATGTCGCTAATGGGTTATAAGAGACAAAGTAATAAACATTTACAAGACAGAAAAATGACATTTAATAAAATCCAATTATGTTTTATTAGCAGAGAATGTTAGCAACACGTTGACTGTCTAATTTGAAGCGAAGCTAACAGCTCTAGTTCGATTCATAGCTGTGCTACTGAATCAAAACAGATCGATGTTTCATTCTCAACAGCAAATTCTACCAACATTCATACCTAGAGCTACATAGACTGCCAGTAATATTACATTTCACGTAACACTAGAATTTTAGTTACCAGTGTAAAAATAAAAAATAAAGCAAAATCCAGTTTTTTCTTTTATAATTATTAGTAACATACAGTGAAATTTGCCTATAATGGACTTGGTCTACGAGGGATCAAGGGAGCTGGCTTTTTATAACCATTTAAGTCCATTAAGAGTTCATTTTATGAGAAACTGAATTAAACATACATATTCCAAAAACATTCTGTACATTGTGTAAAAAAAAATTTATGTGAAGTGTGAATTTTCACACATTTCAGGGTTTCGCAGGTATTTAGTAACTGAATGATGATTATTTGGGATGCCTAAACAAATTTTATGTCAAAATATTTTTTTATGAATTTTAATTCGAATGTCTAATACCATTATTTAAGTTTCTAAATATGTGCAGTATTTTTTTTTTTATATAGCAAGGTTTATTAAGATTTTGAAAATTGCGCCTATGGCTTCCATTAGTTGCTTAAATCATAAGCCCCGTCCTCTGATTTCGTCAAACATAGAGTTAAATTATAATTTCAACACATCCCACTGGTTATTAAATTTACGCTTTTTAAATTAAATGCAACATTTACCAAATTATAACTAGAGTTTTCACAAAATAAAAATGCAAAAAAAAAAAACAGAAAAATTAAAATTGACAGGAATCGAACTCTAGTTTGCAAATTACGAAGCGACGACACAACGCACTACGCTACGAGCGCTTACTTATCTACTGTGTTACATAGCGAATTAAATATTTAACATATTTTAATTAAAAACACAAAAAATGCGTTATTTTCCGAAAACATAATCTGATCAAAAATTCCTGTTGTACTATTCCGGTTCACACCAATGTACATTACTTAGAATTTTTTCAGATTTTTAGTTTAAACCGTATGGGCTACAGGGTGTAGGACAATTTTGACAAAAATCTCTTCAAAATAATTTATTTTGCAAAAATAAAAATTTGATCGTTAATCCACGTACCAAGGGCTTTCATTTGATACGCTACTCAGAATTTAAAAAAAAATATTTTATTTTCGATGAGCCCATATTTGTTTATATTTTTATGGGGATATGTTTTTTAGATGTTTTAGTATTTTTCCTTTGTGCGGGTCAAAGAGTTGTATAAGCAAGCCAAATTTCAACTCTCTAGGTTTAGACGTTTGGCTACAATTTTTACCGAACAGACAGACAGACAGACAGACAGACAGACGGACAGACAGACAGACGACAAAATGACGGTATAAGGGTTTTTTGGTCATACCTACAAAATCCTAAAAAAGAGGGAATATGATTTTTCTCGAAAACACGATAGCACATGCGCAAGTTGGGAAAAATATTTTGATTACCAAAGTTTATCCAAAGAATCGAATGGTAATATTGAAATTTTTCGAAATAAACCGGAAGCACAGGATGTCAAGGACAACTTTGATTTTTCAAGTGGGAACGTATGCCATGTTGGGTATCTTTGGATAGAGCTTTTGTAAATAACCATTTTTTACTAACATTTTTTAAATATTTTTTACGATTTACGAAAAATTATACTCTATAATGATTTTAAAGTAAAGTGCCAAAAAAATTTAAAACAAAATACAGTGGTCACATAAAAATAGATACTTTTTTAATTTTCTTAGTGAAAATTAAATTGTTATCAATATATTTTTTTTGTAGTTTGTATATAATTCAAAAGTAAAGAAAAAAGTTTTGCAACAATTAGAATAAATTATTTTTACAAATGCGCCTAGCCAAAAAGTACGGAAGCTTTTTAAAAATTTATTTTAAATGAATATTAAAATAATTATTCAATATTTGGTGGGGTAGTCCTTCGCTTTAATCACAGCAGAACATCTTCTTGTCATTGTGTCTACCATATTGGCACTTATTTGATGAGGTATGTTTTTCTATATCATTGACGGCTCGTGGAAACTTCTGATGGAGGTGCTGCAACCAAAATTATAATTGAAATTTTTTTCCGGGATAGTAAATCATTATTAAAATGGATATAAAAAGTTTAATTACATATATGTTTACAAATAAAATGATATAAAACATAGAGATTACATTATTATTTTACACATATTGGTCAAGTAGAAGAAAATTAACGTTTTATGTACTGTAAGGAACATGTGATATCCTGAGAAAGTTAGAAATATCGTACACGTCTGTAATGTTTCAATTAATTTAATTTTCGGGGTGCTGCATCTTTGCAGCTCTTATGTACCGGCCGCCACTGCTCTATACTTGTTCAATAATTTTAAAAAGTTGGTTGATCTTTGTACTTGCATGTTTGCCGATTTGCCTATGTTAATGGTCCCAAAGGTACTCAAATGTATTAATATCAGGACTCTGAGATGGTCATTTCATTATCTGTACATAACTTTGTGAAAATCCATTTTTACAAACTTTGGCGAATGCTTCAAATCATTGTCTTCTATTAACTATCTAGTTACTACGTAAACATCTCAGAGGTATTTCTTCTTCTGCATATGGAAGCATCACACTCTTTAGAATATGTTAATACTTCAATCGGTTCATTATCCCATCAGTTCTTAATATTGGGCCAATTACAGATGAAGAAGAATATTCCCAAACCATGATGTAGCTGCAGCCATGTTTAACAGTAGGAATTTTTGTCAAATCTTGTACTTTTTGGATGCCTACATAATTCTTCCCATCACTCTCGAATAATTTAATTCTATTTACTATTCTATTCATGAAGTGTACCGAACGACTTAAGGTATAATAAGGTAGACCAGGGTTTTGCAGGTATCTGTTAAGTGATGGAGATCAACATTTTTGCTGTAATCACTTCAAATTAAATAATGTTTTGAAAATTATTTATCGATTGTTCATAGAGGTCGATAAGAAGCGCAAGCAGTCGTAAAAATCTTATTATTTACTTTTTGAAAAGCCGTAGCTTTGAAAAAAATCAGCTGTGGCCACCACAGGACCGACCCCCATCATAAAGTACTTATTTAAATTACATTCTAGCAGCAGAATAGAAATAACTTGACCTAATATTTTCTTACAGAGATATTATTTACCATGACCATGGAAACGTTACATACAAATATGAAAAAAATGAGACTTTTTGAAATTTTTTGTTTTATCAAAAAACGTCTCAAATAAAAGTTATTTATTAGTTATTGCTTTTACAGCAACTTTTGTTTAATACATTTTTTTCGAGATATTTTTTTGTTGTGAAATATTCGCAAAAATCTTAAAATCGACACGAGTAAACTCCCATTTTTAGTCAACCGATTTTTACCAAAAGTTGATCAACTCGTGCCATTGATGGCAGAAGCTTAAATATGAATTTTCATAAAAATCCTTTCAGCCGAATTTGCTCTGCACGTGTACACAGACATACGGACAGACAGACAGACAGACAGACGGACAGACAGACAGACGGACGGACAGACAGACCGACAGACATTATGCTAAAAATAACGTTAAGTAGGGACCTCAATTCGTGGAGATCCACCGAAATCTCGAAACGTCAAAATTGGTATGATCACAATACCTCCCTTATATATGTTGGCGGTCGGTAAAAATAATCTTTGTAAAATCAGACAAGCAATTATTCCTGCTGATATCATTAGAACCAAAGAGCCATATTTGGCTTAAGTTTAAAGGGCAATAGTTTGCTTTACATCAGATGTAATTTTTTGATTCCATTGTTTTTCGAAATTAAATGTTTCACATTGTTGTACACTGAAGTTTTAACTTTTTATGATCAACATAGTTAGTTTCTAATATTTTACTTAGATAAAAAACTGTTTGTGTTTAAACAGTTAATTTATCGATGTAATCATAATTAGTAGTGAAAAGGGAAATTAATGCACTTGTTATATGGAAACTCTCATTTTTCATCGAATAATTACTTCAGTATTACACAGAGAACAACTTGTAATTATTTACAGCAATTATATTACAATTTGTAGCCAATATAGTAATTGTACAGTTTTTTCTCGCTTCTTTGTCGTAATTGCTACTTATGTATGTTATGTAATATGTACACTTTATGCAGTTAGGTGTTATTACTTTCCATGTCCGTAAGTTTAACTCTTGTGAAATATGGAATTTCGTTATCTATATTCATAAAATTGCAGGTTATATCTGTTTTTTATTTTTTTCGGCATCATATTTGGTTTCCACATATTTCAGATGGTTATAAGACAATATCAGCAAGAAATCATATTATGTCTGTCTGTGTCTGTCCGACAAAAACGTAGTCATCGATGTTGTAGGACGTCATATGCAAAGCCAAATCTATGTACCGTCAAATCTAGAGGCCAATCTCGGAGGCTATGGACATTGTACAAAATGAGGAGCTTGAAGTTTAATAAATAGTGAAAATAATTTTTAATACTGTGCGAGGCGGTGGAGCTTTTATGCCTAGCGGTATAAAATGAAGCAAATCCGGTTCTGGTCATATGACATCGTTTTATGATAAACATAACCTCATAAAACATTATTGAATTCGATGAGCAACGATAAACTGTACGTATATTCCAATACTTCGTTTGGTACGAGTTTCAACAAACCGGTGCATTGTAGATATGCAAATATTGGTTTCTACATTTCCAGGCCTGCGAAAATTGAAGGTCGATAATTTGTAAGCTTTATTGAGTGAAAAACCATTGCAGACACTAGAGGAATACGCGGATAGTTGGGAGGTGGATCGAGCAACAGTTGCATGAGACTGGATGAAGTGCATTGCCAAACATAAAATTGCCATGTCTCAAATAAAAGTTGTTAGTTATTGCTTGCTTTTATAGCAACTTTTGTTAAATTAATTTTTTCGAAATATCTTTCTGTTGTGAAATATTCGCAAAAATCTTAAAACCAACACGAGTAAACTCCATTTCTACTTAACCGATTTTTACCAAAAGTTGATCAACACGTGCCATTGATGTCAAAAGCTTAAATATGAAGTTTCATAAAAATTAGCCCAATTTACTCTGCATGTGTACACAGACCGACGGACAGAGAGAGAGACAGACAGACAGACAGACAGACAGAGAGACCGACCGACAGACATCATGCTAAAAATAGTCAAAACGTTATGTAGGGACCTCAATTCGTGGAGATACATCGAAATCTCGAAATGTCAAAATCGGTATGATCACAATACCTCCCTTATATATGTTGGCGGTCGGTAAAAAGGACATAAGCAACATCCAGTCGGCATAAATGTCTTCCTACATTCAGTTAAATTATGCATGCGTCACAATACACTGACAAATAGGTCCATTCCAACAGGTCTACAGATATACAAGTTGCAGGATATAATTGACCAGAGCCAAAATAATTGGGTAGCCCATCTGGAGAGAATAAGCGAAGAACTACTTTCTAAATTTGCCTACAACCATGGAACCAAGGGACGGAGAAGTGTGGATAGACCAAGAAAGAGATAGGGTGAAGGTTTGGAATAGTCCATAAGACCTAACCCGTGAAGATGATGATGGTACTTCCTATATTAGAAGGCAATTTTGTAGAAAATTGTTATTGATGATAAAAAATTGATCATGTAATAATTAAGGCACACATTCATCGGTGTACCCCGGCCAGCCAGCTATATGGCAATATCGAAAATTCATGTCAAAAAGTTTATGTGCATCTAATGGGATATGAAGAATGTGTTGTTTTACGAGCTCCTCCAACTGGTTGAAACGGTTACTGTCGAGCACTATAGTCAACTAAATCATTTGGCCGACGAAATGGGACAGACAAGGACCATTTACCGAACAGGCTCCCTTGCAAGGTTATTTTGCTACACGAAAATTTTAAGCCGTATGTTGCTCTTGTAACCCAGCAAATCAAATCATCTGACCAATACTAATAAGTAATATGTTTAAACAACCTGTTCACTTCTTTTAATATGGCTCACATTATTGTATATCTGTATATCGCGGGTGACCTGGCAATACCTCCTATCTGCATAAATAGAA
Organism: Liopterus haemorrhoidalis; assembly: GCA_963971575.1. Lineage (NCBI taxonomy): Eukaryota > Metazoa > Arthropoda > Insecta > Coleoptera > Dytiscidae > Liopterus > Liopterus haemorrhoidalis. The sequence continues at coordinate 19,949,951 of OZ020612.1, read as the reverse complement.
ATTTAAAGGAGAGGTAAAAAACTGCTTTATGTCGGCCGTTTTTGCGTAGTTTAAGATAAAAGGTAATGCTTTGTACGAAGTTTAGACCTTAAATATTTTTCTTGTTTAAGAAGTATTGTCACAACTTGTGCACTAATACGTGGGTTACAAGCAAACCAAGAACTTATTTTCGTTAAAAATTGTAGATAGGAGGTATTGCCAGGTCACCAGCGATATACTACTTGAGACTGGGTCGACCTCAGAGCTGACTACACAGTATCGGAAGAAGAAAATTCTGAAGTGGTGTCGGGTATCATAAAAGATCCCAAAAATTGATTGGGCGCATTCAAAGTATTTATTAATGGAATCATTAATCTGCATCTTCACTTAAAAGCATTGTTTTAAAACCATTCCAGTTGAATTGCGTATAAACAATACGACTGGTGGGTAATTTATTCTAACATTGAAGTTAAAAATATACAAAGTATATTATAACAATGTATTCTTATTTCAAAGTGGGCATACGATTCATCAAGTCTGCTCCTTTTTAACGACCCTCATTCCCCTGAAGAAATAATGCAGTCGCCTATTCTCTTCTAAACCTTTTCATACCAACACGCGAACATTTGACCTTCTCCATTGCATTTATAAACTGTTGGGCTGTTGCACCATAGAGATTAAACGCTACAGATAGGATTTAACGCTTATTTTCAAGTTATTTTAATTTATGTTAATGTCTGTTTTTTGTTACAGGTATGTACAGTAATTTTAATTGAAGATTGAAGTATGAAAAATTAAGATTACAAGTATAAAATATCATCAAAAAAGTAAGTTTTGATTAAATTTATAGTTTGGATCGTGGATACGCAAAACGGTTGTGCTAGTTTTAAGGATTGCGTAGATCCTTAAGGGGTTGCACAACTGTTTAGTTCTTATACAAAACTAACAATCTAAAATAAAAATTTTCGGCATTGGTAGTGTAGAGGTAGCGATCCTGCTTCACGAGCCAAAGGTCTTGGGTTCGAATCCCGGTCAGGGCATGGATGCTTGTGAGCCAAAGTATAATTGAGACTTTAATCTTGTTCTGTGGTTAAAAAAAAGGAATAAAACTAATAGCAACATATACATCAAAATTTGCAGCAAATTTTTATGTATCTAATAGGATATATAAACCAGGCTTTAAGCTATATAGTTATATATATATATATGCTATGGAACATTAGCATAAAAATTACACTACTCTCTTTGTTCTTTTTATTACAAACATATGTTTTGAAGGGTCAAATCCATTGTTCAATTCATATGCGTTTATGTTATTGAGTTATTATAAACCAGGCTTTAAACTTGGTTTAAAATAGATATATTATGGAAAAAACGCCATAAAAATTACACTACTCTCTTTGTTCTTTTTGTTACAAACATATGTTTTGAAGGGTCAAATCCATTGTTCAATGCATATGCGTTTATGTTATGGAGTTATTATAAACCAGGCTTTAAGCTTGGTTTATAATAGATATGTTATGGAACATAAGCATAAAAATTACACTACTCTCTTTGTTCTGTTTATTACAAACAGATGTTTTGAAGGGTTTCATCCATTGTTCAATGCATATGCGTTTATGTTATGCATTTATTATAAACCAGGCTTTAGTCCTAGATATTTTAAATTTGATACGTATACGAGGTGGCTGAAATTGCGTTACCCAATACATAACTTATTATTATGGAAAATAGGTATACGAGGTGTGTAAATTAAGTAACCGGACTGGCAACATAGCGTTTGACCTGGCAAAATTTAGGACGCGGGACTTGGAGGGGCGGCAGGTGAACATGTGATACGCGTTCAGTACGTGTTTGAACTCGCTAGAGTAATTTTGTTGTCCGTAGCCATTTTTTTCGTGACACAATTTTTTCTAGTTCGTTCTAAAAATGAGTGACATTCATTTTGAGCAACGGTGTTCTATCAGGTTTTGCTTCAGACTTGGGCACAGGGCCATGGAAACTTTTGCAAAACTTCAGCAGGCCTACGGAGACAGTGTTTTGTCAAGGACCCAGGTTATTTGGTGGTTTAATGCATTTTCAGAAGGAAGAGAGATGAATCACATTGATTGAAGATGAATCACGCAGCGGAAGGCCTTAATCTTCAAAAACCAATGCAAATGTCGACAGAATCTTGTGCGTTCAGATCGTCGGTTGACAGTCAGAATGATCGGGGAAGAGTTGAATTTGACTCACACTACCGTTCATCAGATTTTGACCAATGAATTGGGGTTGAGAAAAATCTGAGCAATTTAAATAAACGACTTTTTGGCCAGTAAAAACATTCCTGTGACTACTCAGCCTCCTTATTCGCCTGACTTGAGTCCTTGTGACTTTTTCCTCTTCCCAAGATTGTAAAATCACCTCAAGGGACGTCATTTTGGGATTCGCGACAACATTCAAACGCCCGTAACCGACCAGCTGAAAGATATTCCAATATCCGAGTTCCTGCACAGCTATGAGAATTGGAAGAACCGTCCCCAGCGCTGCCTGGCTCCCCAAGGAAGTTATTTTCAGGAAGACAATAGTGAATTGTAATTCTATTCGAATAAAAAAAATAAAAAATTAAATCAGTCCGGTTACTTAATTTACACACCTCGTATCATTAATTTTGCAAAGTTCTTGACACTACATGATCTATAAGAGTCTACATTAAAAAAAAAAAAAAAACAATTTTCTATAAAGTACGGGAGATATTTAATTATCTATAAAAAATTTAAATGGAACATCTTATATATTTTTACATATTTTAAACGGCACATAACATAGTAGAGGCATATAACGTGGATGACAACTGGGGACCGGAGGACGCAGAACAGTGCTATAAAACCGGCGGGATATAACCGGTGAGATGAATGGATATAGAGGAAGATGAAATTGATCCCAAATATTTTTTTCGAAGAATATCAATATATTTGTCATAAAAGAAATAATATATTATTGTGAACTATCAAATGAAATCTCTTCAAGTGTATATTGAGGAATGAAAATTTATTTCTCCTATAACTACTACAGATTTGTCTAGTTTCGATATTGTTAGTTGACAGGAAATTAACTTAATTACAAAGGCGCGCGCAGGTGGTGTGCAAATGAATAAATTCGCAACTATACGCATGTGCAGCTGTGCGAGAATTTTCATTCCTGTACTGGCTGCGTGCGCATTAACGGCTGTCGAAAATGTTTATATTGTATTTTTTTGATTTATTTTTTATAATGGTAATCGGAGGAAAAGCGTAGTATACAACATTCGAAAGAATTGCTTTATTCTCCTCCAGAATATGTTGCATTCTGCGCTAATTGCACAATATATTATTTAAAAACTTTTCATTTTGAGGCGGTTTTTAATCCACATATTTCCAAAAAGAATTGTAAAATATCGCTATTATTCATATTCGGTTTAAAAATGTGGGATAATACACGCAGATATGTACAAAAATATTACAAACGGAATTTTTGATCTGGTTTTGAAAAGATATTGAATATTTTTCGATTTTTGAAACAATATTTTTTCTAAAATTTATTGTACCTGTTAAATGAAATTTTCTTAGATGAACAGTTGTAAAATAATTAAAACTATTTTAATGCAATGACAATGAGATCATTTGCACGGTATTTATCTACCTTTTAATATGGAGGTTTTAAAAATGAGGAATATAGGTACAAAAATTTAATAAAGTCAGTTTGTTTAAAAAAGTTTTTAATTAAAAAACTTCTCATGTAGAATAATCACTGTAAAAAGTGTACTCTTTAAATTCTTAACTCTATGATCATAAACTTACTAAGAAACTTTTATTACAAACAAGTAAAATCAACTGAATGAAATGAAAATGTTGTAAGAAAATGTGCATACACAATTGGGGATTAAGGAAATTATAAAGTAATATTGTTAGGAAATACGGTTATGTAAAATAAGGCGTCGGTCCATCATATCGAGTTATATTTATATACTAGTGAACGCTCCCTAACATTCAGGAGGATTGAAGCATAATTATACAAAGCAGAAAGGTGCCTTCTGCTTTATATAATAGGCGTTTACGTTTAGTCAGATTAATCCGAGCGATCCGAGTGCTCTCGATCCGTTCGTAAAGTCAGTCCGAGCATACACATTAGTTTATTTTTAGTCAATCCGATAGATCCACCAGAGTACTCCGAGCGTTTCCAAGCATTCCGATGATCTGGCAGGATTGCTGGGATTAATGGATTACTGATGGTGGTGGTTAACGCGGGTAAATTGAATCTTACAGCTAGTTAGTTAAAAAAAGAAAACATTGGCGCACAGCAACAAAGGCTATTTGCACAATCTTACAGCCCACTGGAATGTGTTGAAAACATAACTTAACAAAATATACGAAATAAGTGCCATTTGAGATAGAATTCTATTATTAGTAATAAACTCAAATTGATAATACAAAATGCGGTAGCAGTTGTAATCAACGACAATAATTTGACAATTGCAGTTTGTGCCACCGTCACCAGGCGTCACTACTTAACTTCAGACAAATATTGCTTACGAAAATGTTAACAAAATCCGAGCAATCCGATTAGTCTCGTGACGTCACCAGATCAATCTTAGCAATCTTCTGGATTGAATAAATGTAAACGCCTATTATTTATATACTTTAGACGCAGCCAAAGCCATAAACAAACCGACAAACAAACCGACGATTAGGACTTAATCAGTGTGACAGTATTAAAATATATGTTGAGGAAGCTTCTGTTGTTTTATTACGGTATAATCATAATCGTTTTAAAAAAATCTCATCTAGAAATATAGGGTGCAGATTTTATCAGAAGAACGTCATATGAGGGTTACCTTTTATGTTTTTACAAACGACCACTAGATGGCAATATTGAAATATGTCATAACTATATTCCTAAAATTTGACATTTGTTATTGTGAAATCAGTGGCAGCTTATAAATTGACCGAGTAGTTTGCTGACAGTGAGCGTTAAAAAAAACAAGTTTGTGAAAAAATGGATATTACTTATGAAGGTTTTCTTTGGATGATTTTTTACGATTTTAGTAAAGGCCTAACTCAACAACAATGCATAGATTTGCGTCGTTCAACTTTTGGTTATGAAGCATCATCAGAAAAGACTGTTTACAATTGGTTCGCAGATGGTCGTGCGTCCGTCAGTGATGAATCTCGTGAAGGTCGACCAAAATCGGTTGTGATTCAAAAAAACATCGATGCTGTGCGCAAAATGATTGAAGAAGATCGGCATGTGACTTACCGTGAGATAGAGGCATCCTTTGGCATATCGCAGACTGCAATACATTCGATTTTGCATGAATATCTAGCTGTGAAAAATATATGTTCCCGATGGATTCCACACAATTTGACGGAAGCTCAAAAAAGGCTCGTGTTGATTTGTATAAGGGAATGCTAAAAAATTCAACCTAGGCACTACAATATCCGTATACAACATCGTTACAGGTGACGAAACTTGCCTTTATTCATATGTACCGGAAACGAAGCAACAATCCACTGTTTGGGTATTCCAAGATGAATCGAAACCCACAAAAGTTGTTTGTTCACGATGCAGTTAATGCTGAATGGTATACAACAATTAGTTTGCCAGAAGTCATCGACAAAATCAAGAAAAACAGCCAAAAACGTCGCATCATTCTTCATCATGACAATGCAAGCTCCCACACAGCACGTGAAACAATTGATTATTTGAAGGAGAAAAACATCAAATGTCTCATTGCTCGTATTCACCAGATTTATCCCCTAACGACTTTTTTTTGTTCCCCAATAACACAAAAAATGCGTGGACAGTGATTTTCATCACCTCAAGAACTGTTGAAGCCTTCGAAAGCCATGTTTTTGAGATATCAACTTCAGAGTGGAAAAAATGTTTCGAGAATTGGTTTCAACGCATGCAAAAGTGTATAAATCTTAAAGGCGAAAATTTTAAAAAGCAATAAAACAGTTTGTTCCTAAAAAAATCTTTTTTTTAGTTTCCTTCTTAGTTTTTGTAAAAACTTAAAAGGTAGTCCTTGTACAAAAAGAAGTTTCATATTGTTTTTGATTTTCAATGATGCAAGAAATTAAAACGAAAAATGTTTTAACTATATAAGAATATCTGTAAAATCTTTTGACGGATTGTTAAGTTAGGTGGTAAAAGTTAACAGAGTAATTTTGATTAATTAAATATTTTTAAAAAATAATTGGTGCTTAGCCCAATATTAAGATGTTTTAATGAATACCGAAATTTTTGTTGTACCATGTAAGGCTATGACTTGTTTATATCATTAAATTCAGAATAAAATACCCTAGAGAAAAAATAAAACAAAAGTATGTTCCCATTTAAAATAGGAGTTTGTACAACATATTTTGAGAACTAGCAAATTATTTTTTAGGGAGTTTTATGAAGCGTTTACTTTTCCTCACTGTGCTTTATTTGCAACACTACAGTGGAATTCAATAAGGATTACTTGTTGTAAAAAACCTAATGCATCATTTTCATGGTAGTGTCAAAAGCGCGACAGGGGTGAGAGGTGTGGTGTTATATTTACAAGTTCGAATTTCATGGTGGGGTTGGAGGCGTGATAAGTGCGCGTTTTCGATTTTGACAACATTTGTATCTAACCCAAATCTAACCTAAAAGTTTATACAATTATTTGGAGTAAACGGTTATTCAATTTCATATAATATGTCGTCAAATTGAAGGAGACGTCTAGCTCTTTTTTTATGCATATTTAGACTTATTGCGACATGAAGAAAAGCGATGGTGGGTACGTCCCATATATATATATATAGAAACAGAAGGCAACATGGAGATTATTTTAACTTGTTGCAAGAAATGAGACACAAAAAACACAGACAGTTACTTCAATTACAAGAAAATAATTTAATACACAATCTTTTTTACTTGACATCACAGTTTAGAATGAAGATTCTGTTGGCCCCTGCTTGGGGGTATATTATTAGTATACCCACTGCGTGACATTTCTGCAGACCAGATATTTGAAACCGAATCCATAATAATAAACTTTATGACTGCCGACACCATTGTAAAAGTCGCTATTTCGCTACATCAATTTACGTTTCTTTATTTTTTTTTTTTTTAGGAAATTAATATAAGTTACTCGCTAAAGATCTCACCATTCCGAAAAATATATCTGTTTCTATGGTTTCGACGGTGCGGCCGGCGCTAGAGTTGAAATTTCTGAACTTGCAACACCGCGCCTACGACACCATGGTACGGGTTTTTTCAAAATAGAGCGATCCTATTGGTTGAATTTCTTGTTCCACGCTTCCAACACCAGAATGAAAATGATACATAAAACCACTCAGAGTGCAACAGTTGAAATCCGAATTAGCGAAATCTGCCTAATCCCAATAAATCATGTTGCATAACCAAGCAAATATGATCGTAACATGTTAATGGGTGTCCAGGAGCAACCAAATAATGCAATAAAGCAAATACCATTGGTTCCACAACATTATTAACAGAGGCACTGTTGCTAAACCACCGCATAAACAGGGGGCAAGTAGTGTGCTTGTGCTTGGGCGAGGGCAGGCGGCGATGGTCTCTGCTGCCTCTGCGTTATTAATTATCACCGCGTCATACCGATGCAGATGGTATTAAATGCTGTAATTCCACTAATGAAAGCATCAACCAGCAAATGACTAATTTAGTGCATGTATGAAGTATGTGGGGTTGAGTGGAGACTGAATTGACTGGAGCATGTGATTCACTAGAAAATAACTTTAACAGTAATAGCTTAGCGCCATGGAGATAAGATTTTCTAGAGATTAACGGAGCTAAGAAAAATTAATGATTTAAGAGGATCCTGCTCTGATTACCCAAGGGAATAACTGTATTTGTAAATAATTCATAAATAGTTACGAATTACAAAAAAATGATCCGACTAAATCATACCGTTTCTTTGGACACTGTCAGTCGGGTTAATTTTTGACCTCACTCACATAAGTCCTTCACCTTGATCTGTTAATTGCCAGGTCTTTCCATGTGTCCCGTAAACCAATACTTGTTAGATCTTCGGTTAACTGATCTCTCTATCTCTTGGGAGGTCTTACCTCCCATATCCTCCTTACCATTCTTTTCTCCCTCATCCTCCTTACGTGTCCTGTCCACTGTAATCGACTACTTCTCAGTTCTTGTGTGATACTATACATTGAATACAGTTCTCGGATATATTTGTTCTTGCGGATTCTCCATTCACTATTAATTCGAATGGGACCAAAGATTAAGGTCCGGTCTTTCCACCTTCAGATAAACTTTCAGGTAACTATCTGACAGATAAGGTTATTTGTAACTTCATCTGCTGAATAAATGTCATTCCGTCTTTCAATACAAATGTATCTATCGGACAGTTATCTAACGGATAATGAGAGTGACGTATTGAATTCACTGATTGGTAATGACATTTATTCAGCAGATGAAGTTACAAATAACCTTATCTGTCAGATAGTTACCTGGAAGTATATCTGAAGGTGGAAAGACCGGGCCTCAGCGTAATATTTTATTTTCGAAAACTAATTTGTTGCCGATCTACATATGGTCTTTACTACATATATTTTTGTAGGATTTTAATCAATTGAACAGTATGAGTAAAATCTGTTATATGATCTATGTACCGTAAAGTGGGGTGACTTGAAAATACGGGGCGAGTTGAAACATGGGTCGCGGCATCTAAAATGTTGATACTACTTTCTGGCAGGTGAAGTTTTAGGCCTTCAAACAGATATTCTAGTAGTGTTTACTGTGTACAGTATGGTGAATGGTTACGCGCTTAAGCGCACTAGGGAGCAGTGGCAAAATATTGAAATTTAAGGTAAATATGGCTTAATTTTTTTCACCTATATACTTTATAATGTGTAGCAAGCCTGGTTACTGATAAAACAATGTAGTATTTTTTTTCTGGATCTTTAGTTATTCGGCTAATGTATCTAACCGCAAATTTAAATGTCAAAGCACCTTACGCCAATGGGGTATCAATTTTTTTCCTGTCTTTTTAGGGGCGACTTGAAAATGGTGCGTGACTATAAAAAAAGACCCGGTAGTCGCAAATATCTAGATTATGACGAAGAAAAACTAAATGAGGTTGTGCCGCGGTACCAAAGAGGAAATTTACGAACTCTGAGTGAGGAATATGGTATTCCATATGTGACCTAGTACAGGAAAATAAAAGGCTTGCATAAGAAAACACCTGGGGGTCAGCCATTCACAACAGGTGAAGAAGAAAAGGATCTGGAGAGAGCAATTTCTACTGCTGCTGACTGGGGATTTGCATGTGATGCAGAAGATCTGCTACTACCCGGAGTTTATATATATCCACAAGAAAAGGATATAGGAGTCATACAAAAATAAGAAAATTATAGAAAGCCTTTAAAAGTGGAATTGTTAAGACGGGGACACATAAAGTTTAGTTAATTAATTAAGTCTTGATTTTATGGTAGATTTATTCCTATTTTGAGTCCTACTAGAATTTAAGTTTCAAATGTTCATATACTGATGTTTCATTAAATCAAATTAGCCAACTGTGCCCGTTTCAGCCGCAAAATAACTATATTTTAGATTATCTCTGTTTCAAGTCGCCTCCATTGAGACTGTAATAGAAAATTGTGCACAAATTCATGGTGTTTTTAAGTAACCCCATCGTGGGGCGAGATAAAACCAACCCTACTATATATATTTTTTTTCTCTTAATTTTGAGGACGCACATTTTTTTGTTATGTTTGTTGTGTTTCCCATAGGCCAAAGTAGTCCAAAATATGTTTGGTTTAGGCAAAATGAATCTTGTCTGTGCAACCTTAAATTCGTGTAAAGTCTTATCAAGTCAGTTATTTAATGAAATTTAAAAAATATATGTATATTTTTTGAAAATATAAAAACTTCGACATCTTTCGAAAAATTAATCTGATTTTTTCGAAGTTTAGAATAAAACCTCCTTGGGTTAGAGGGAGTAGAACAGAAGAATTTTAGCACATTTTTGGAAAAAATCGTGTTAAAATAAAGACATTTAAAAACACTACTATTCGTTCCTTAATCTACGTTATAAGAGCTTTCTTTTTATGTCACACAATTAATTTTTTTTTCACACAGAATTCGACATTTTTCGAAAAACTTATTAAAAATTTCCGTTGAACTAGTCCGGTTCCCATCAATGTACATTGCTAAAAAAAAAATCAGATTTTTAGACCATTAAGATCATTTTTAGACCATTTTTAGATTTTAAACCATTATGGATAAATAAAATGGGAGACAAAGTTATGTGATGCATTTTCAACGAAAATAAATATATATTTTCTCGTTGAATATATATTTGTTTATATTTTTCCCGCGATATCTTTTTTCGAACTATCTATAGTTTTGTGTGGATCAAAGAATTGCAAATACAGCCATGTCAAATTTCAACTTTCTAGGTCCAGCCGTCTGGCACAATTTCTACCGAACAGGCAGACACAAGTATAAAGTCTGGTTTATAATAGCTCCATAACATAATGCATAACATGAGCATAAAAATGAGTACAATGGTGTTATTGTTTTGAACATCTGTTTATAATCAACATAACAAAGGGAGTACTGTGATTCTTATTTTATGCTTGTGTTACGGATCTTTTATAAATAAGGTTTAAGGGTTTCTTGGTCGTACCAAGGAATTCCTAAAAAAACTTCGAAAACAAAGATTAATTTTGAGGGATATTTCTAAAAGTATACCTTTAATTTATAAGTCATAGTCCATTTCAAAACAAGCATATTGCACAATTAAGAATAGTTATGTTTATATAAAATTTAGTGTAAACAGATAAAACTTTATATTTCCTCTGTAAATCCAATGAAACCGTCTCGATCTTAAACTTCTATAATTAATTGTTTTATTAATAAACGTATGTTTTGATAACATTGTATATTTGGTGCGCGAACTGCAAACATACAATGTTTACATTAAAAAAACTAATCTAATCCGGTACTGCACGCACCGTTCCTCGTTCGTCCATTCATACACGCGCCTAATGTATACATCGAGTTACTAGAAATAGAAATTTCATTTTCCGTTCATGTTTAAATATTTACCAAGCAGGAAATGGTAGTGTCTATATGTTGTCGGTCATAAACCGGTAGCGTTTCTAACGGAATAAATCTTGCTGGACCGAAAAAAAGACAAACTCAAATGAAATTGGTTTCGTTTATGTTCGTTTGTGAGTTGATCGTGTGTGGAAAATGCTCTAATTATAAATGGTAATTGGATTTTTAAATTGGAAAATACGCTTTTCAAGTTGATTTGCGTTATATTTAGATTATCTATTGTAATCTTGATTTACTCACTGAATGATAATAAATAAATCGTTTATTAGGACGTTTTTAGGATTTCGGAGGTAAAACGAAACAACACTTATCAATCCGTGATTCATGTATTGTTGGTCTATCTGTCCGTCGCCCTGTCGGTTTGCCTGTCATTTCGATGAAATTTGTAGCGAGCCCTAATACGATACTTTACAACAAGGGTGTCAAACTGGCGGCAAACGGGCCGCATGCGGCCCACTACTTTCATTTTAGCGGCCCGTAATGACTTCTTATACTATAATAATTTTTTAGTATAAACATTTATTTGAACGAAAATACCTCGTGACAGAAGCTGTCCGGGCTGCGGCGTCAAGACTTCGGCAAGGGCGGAAAACCAATAGTCAGGCAATAACTGTTGCAGTTAGCCGTGAGATAGTCGGTAGATCAGCGATTCCCCGTGATTCCAAATAATACTCTCGTAAGCATAGCTTTCAAATGCCACTTTTATATAGGTGCAACTGCTGTGTACAGTACCAGTACGCTGATTCCGACCCGTTTTTGTTTTGTTGTTCGATAAAGCAAATATTTTGGCAAAATTTAATTGTTTTTATTTAAATGTTATTTCCTTACTTCCTTCAAATAAATATTCAGAAAAATGGAGGAAAATAAAAAACAGAATAAGTAACAATATAAATATAGGTTATTCCAAACATTGAAACGGAACTAGATTTTGAAATCTAGTAATTTTTAGCTATTAATTTGGACTTTTGGTCATTTTGTTTAAGCTTTGTAAATCATCAAATCAACTCACATTGCAAATTCTAGATTAAATTGACTGTTATTATAAAATGTCATTTAATTTAAATTTTTTTCATTCTTAATAAAAATTTCCCATTTATTATTATTTTATTTATTTTTTTTTTTTCTTCAAAATATGTGAAAATGTATTCAAATTTTTAATAAATGTTATCGTCTCTATGGTTTCACTGTTGGAATTTTTAATTTTCACATACCAACGTTAGACTTGAAATTATCCAAGCAAGGTTCCTTCTCGTGACAATCTTAAAAAACGAAATTTTCATTTAGTTCCGCCTAAATGTTTGGAATAGCCTGTACATAACGTGCGGCCCGCGTAAATTTTACTTGTTAGAAAAATGGCCCGGGACTGAAATGACTTTGACACCCTTGCTTTACAACATACCATTTATTATCAACTAGGTAGCGAGTCTATGATATAATAGGAAGTCTGATCTTAAACTGAAATGAGATTCCTGACTAAAAGAGTTCAGGTAGTAGGCGTGAGTGTTATCCAGGGTTCATCATTACGATATGTGAATTAAATAATATGTATTCGTACTTACCAACCAACTGATCATTAGAGTCCGGCAAAAATATGCAACGGTACTATAGTTAGGTGTTTTTCGATAAAAAGCGGCACATGTGTTATCTGTAGAAATAAAATGTAATTATATATATTTGTAATGTGCCCTGCTGACAAATAGTGTAGCTTATAAAAATTTAATATCTTATCAAAAACTGACCAATGGTAAAGGAGTGACCGGAATTACCTATCTCGGATATAATCCCAAAATAATTCTTTATTAAGATAAGTCTTTATTAAGATAAGAATTCATTGCGGTACAAGTGTTTTATTCTTTTGTTTTTTTTGTTGGTTTTTTGTTAAAATAAAGTTTTAAATAGCAGGCCTATGGCAAAAGTACCGTTGCATATTTTTACCGGTCGAAATTTTTTAATTAGTTAAGGAAACTCAATAAAAATTTAATAAGTAATAAAGTTATAGTTGTGGAAAAAGTATAGTATAGGGCAGTCGGCGAATCAGTGCAGTTGAATCACTGGAAACGTCCATACATAGCACCCATTTAACGAATGTGATATTCGTACGCTGTCACTTGTATCGTAATGAAATGAAAATATAAGAATAAGAACAGAATAAAAACAAATAAACTATTCTAATAGGCTAAGTAGTCCTAAAAAGGGCTGATGTGATAAAAAAATATGATCAAAGAAAAGAAAATAGAAATACGTTCAATTTAACCTATAAAACTATGTATTACACACAATATCAAATGGAAATCTATAAGATATCTATAAGAAAATATATAACTAAACACAAAACTGCTAAATAAACAACAAACTAAAATAAAGAGGTTTTTAGAAATTACTATAATTTAGATATTTGAACACAAGTATCAAAACACATCAGAGCGTATTATAAAATGTCAAATGTAAACATCGTTTTATTTAGCGATACCAATATAAATGTCCCTATATTAAATAAACACTTTTAAAATTTGTAAATCTTCAAAATGACTATCGAATACAAGCTAAATATTACTTCAAAAGGTATGTTTTAGTAAAATAAAAGTGTGAAGAGCAATATTAGTCTATAATTCACATGCAAAAAAAATCGATTTAATTATTTTTTCGCCACTAAGTTTGTCATTGAAGTTATGACGCAAAATGACCAACTGTATTGATTTAACGACTGACCTATATGAAACTTACATGTAATAGTCATTTCTCAGTCATTTACAGTAATAGTCATTTCTTCTGCGGCTCGTGGCGTAACTTTCATACTCGTGAGAAATAACCATCATTCCATGCTCGTTGCATAATATACTATTTTCCTTCATTTTATATTTTATATACTTCTTATTTACATGCGTAGTGTATTTTTAAGTACGTTGATTGACGAAATTTACATTATAAAAGAACATTTAGGTATACTTCTGACTTTTCAATCTAATATATTAGTAGAGAAAGGATATTTGGGGAACGGAATTATTTCGTTAATTGATTAAAAAACAAATCATAATATGGTCAGTGGAGTGGTAGGGGTAAGGAGGTTGGAATTCCCTCTTTTTTTTTGTTAGTCATCACTTTAATTCGCCCTATTGTTTTTTTTTTGTCATTATCTAGATTCGCCCTCCTCAATAGGTTTTTTTTTGTCATCACTTCAATTTATCTTCATTTTTTTGGTCATTTTTTTGGGTCATTACTTTCAATTCGCCCTCTTCAATACTTTTTTTCGCATTGTTAGTTTTTTAGATGTTTATAGTTTTAACTTCAGTTTCGATATATGGAGGTCCTACTGTATTTTTAAGAAAGGGTGCAATTAAAAAAAAAAAAAACATATTTTCCTTCCCCTGCGGTACGGTTGAATGTATTTAATTTAGGATTAGTGCAGTAGATCAGCCCTTTTGTCTCGTGATTACAGTCTAATATGATCAAAAATCTTATCTTTATAAATAAGAGAGTTAGGTTATTTATTGTTTTATAGATACACCCTGTTGTTTTTAACTTAAATGTTCTATTAATTGCCATGTTACCAATAATATAATATATAAAAACACATTTTCTCACAAAACTGTTCTACAATAATAAAATATCGGAAATGAATATGAATAAATTAGGTTAGATAAATAATTTCAAAGCGCCAATTTCAACATATTCTCAAAAAATATGTACAAAAAACAATAAACAACTGATTTTATTCTCAACCTACATTAACATAAAAATATTCCCAACGAAAAAATACAGGATGCAGTTAAAGTATTCTCAAGCTAAAAAATAATAATTTCCTCTAAATTTTCTTAGAAAAACATCTTTTTACAATCAATCAAAGAATACTAAATACACTCAAGTATCCTAGAAATGATCAAACAAACACATCGTTGTTCTTGCGTGAATGTATGCGTGTCGTACGCAAGTGTGTGCCTGTCAGCGTATTATAAGATTGTGTCTGTGTGTTTGTGCGAGAAATGTGTGTGGGAGAGTGTGTATGTTTCTTAGAACAAGTATATAATACGGTTAATTAATAAAATTGTAGATTATTCATAATATTCGGAGATTATGAGTCATCACCTTAAAGTCATGAAAAGAAAACCATCTTGCAGGTAAATGATATATCTTTTAAGGTATCTGGGTACCATGATAAATCAAAAACATTTTAAGTAATAGCTATTGTGATTATTAATAATTTCTACATATTATGAATAATTTCCAAATTAATTAAATTATCCGGAACTTATATGCAGATTGAACAAATTAAACAGATAATGCGGAGACTAATGGTATGAAAAATATACCATGTGGCCACGTCGAATGTACAATGTTTCTACCTATTATGACTTAATTATTACTAGTTTTAATTATTAACTAGAAAATAATTGGACCCTAGAGGAATTTATAGATTTATTTGTGATGCGAGTAATGCGGCATAATAGGGCAGGTCGCAGCTTTAACATTAGAATTGCAGAACAATTCTGTAAAAAGTTACTATAATTGTTACCGTGTAGTAACGTTACTACAAGATAACTTTTATAGTGACTTTAATAGTAACTTTAACATTTTTCGTATTCTATAATATCCAACTGTAGTGACGTCGCTATGAAAGTTATATCTTAAATGACATATATATCTTATCTAAAGTGACAGTTACTGAGAAAAGAATGAAGTTAGCTACAGAAGCGCAACACGCATGCGCATTGGTGGTATACGGATGACAGTTGAGGTTGAAAATGTCAAAATATTGCATTGCTTACATTATTTTGTTGTTATATATAAAATATATATATATAAAAAAAAAAAAAAAACGTAATGAAAAGACAAATTCTCGACAGTAAAACCAGTGGCGCAGGCGGGTGGGATTTGGGTATTAGAACCTCCCATGAAGCTGGATTTTTTATTACTTCGATCCATTTTCCATGTTAACTCCTGCAATATAAACATGCATACATATTTTATATATATTTAATTTATATAATTTTCTTTACTAATCTTCTTCATTTTCTATTATATCTAAAAATAACACTTAAAATCAAATGTCCGCCATTTTTATCTTCTTAAGAACTAAGTTATTACTTATAAACTTATAAACACCAGCATTTGGTAGTTACTATGATAGGAACTTTTATAGTAACATGTTCCTAAATATTATAGTAATTTTTTTCTTACAGAATACGAAATACCCCACAGTTACTATGATAGTAACTGACCTTGCTCATAGTGACAAATTTAGTTACTATGATCATACTAACTGAGGTACGGAATTGATCTGAATATGACTAACTTGTAGTAACAATCAACAGTGCACAAGCTATAGTATATAGTCGACTAATTTAAGTTCTCTGCACGTAGCTTTAAACCCTAAATTTTATTCATGAAGGTTAATAGAACATTTTTCACCGTATCCGTATCCGTGGATATTCTACAAAATAATCCGTATCGGCAAATATGAAATTTTATGATCCAGCACATCCCTAGTCTAGAAGTGTGTATGTGTGTGTATTCTGTGTTATGTGTGCCGGAACGTGTGAATATGTTTGTGCTTGAATGTGTGAGTGTCTATTTGTATGTGTGTGTTTAGTGTATTTGCCGCGGACGTACGAAGATTACATACGAAATTAGAAACAGATTGCTGGAGATATTTCTGATGTCTGTTTAGAAGAGATGAGTAGAAAAGTTCATAATTGAAAAAGTGAATAGCAGCTCGTTTATATTCATTTGTGTCTAGCAGGAAATTCCTTAACATTAAAAAATAAATTATTATTTTTATTTCCACTAATTTTATATTTATAGGAGTCGTAGAAGTCATATATTTTAACTATAATGAAAATATATTTTGAACTTTAAATACAAAATTAAATTTGCTTCGGAGGTATTTGAAATATTGTCTATTTCCGCCCGAACTAATGAACGCTAATTAGGTTTAATGTATACTGAATATTGCAACTCCGACTCCTCTGGTTTCAGTCATCATTGACAGAATTACCATTATATTAATTATTAACGGAGTATGTATGATAATGAAATAAAATTAAAAACGAATATCATTCCTGGTTAAATTTTGAGAACACATGGTTATCGCTAAGACAAATCAAGTTAACCAAAAATTTACTTTATAACTTTCGTTTAATTTAATTCCTATATTATATACAAAACAATAAATAGTAATAAATTTTTTTTGTTTATTCATTTATTGGAATTACTCCTTCCCCACCTTGCGATTAATGACAGCCAATATGGGCCGGTTTTTGAAAACTTATCCGAGTTTAATCTTTTAGTTAACCTCGGTTATTATATGACAATCCCATAAGTAACCATAGCAACCATTTTCTAACTATTTGGTTATAGTTAACTAAGCTTTCAGACACCGGCCCTAAATCGGACATAATTCTCCTGGATATTGAAACCAAACAAATGTTTGTCATCGAATTTTCTGTTGCGAAAAATATCTTTCTCAAGGAGGAGCTTCGAGCTTCAAAAACTGTATGCAGGATATAAAGTTAAGCTTGTAGTTCTGATAATTGGTGTTTTGGATGGTGTGGAAGCCTCCTATCGGAGGTAAATTGGGTCCATTCTCGCCTGTAGATCTTCTGGCACCTTTTTGATTTGCAGGATGCAGAAAGCAGTTTTGTTCGAGTCACTCCGCATTGTACCAGTACTGGATCTGACTTAATTTCCGCGTCTGCATATCGCCAGGTTTTGGGATGCAGCCATGTGTATTTAGCTCCACTAGTTTCTAGTATGACATGGCTCAAAATATTTCTGAAATTTGCAACTAGTGGACGCTTGTCCAGACCTGACAAACCCTAAATAATCTTTATTTCATGGAAATATAAAATAAAGACCAGTCGGCGGAGCCGATAAGAAATCAACTTTGACTTACATCAGTCAGCGTGTGGGATTTGCCTAAAACCTGACTAGATGCTGTAACTGCAAATAGTTCTCGAATAATGCATTAAATATAAACAGAAAAGATGTATTAAGTATTAACCGCGCGCACAATATCTTTATATCTTTGGAACTACAGAATAGATTTAAAAAATTCTTTCAATTATGATTAGTATATAAATTATATACCAACTTTGCCGCTAACGAAACCTATGTGGTCGCTAATTATTTCAAGAAAATGCGTTAAATATGAACGGAAAACTTCGTTTTGTCCCTGCGCAAAAATATATGTTTGGAATTACTAAACCGATTTTAATAAAACATAACCGAAAACCTGACTAGATAATAAATATGTATACCAATATATGATCATTTTTTAAAAACAAAAGAGAAATATATTTACTTATGTAAGTTTCAATTATTAAGTAATGTTTTAATTATTCTTATATATTTAATAAATATAATAAAATTAATGTAAATGCTTTATTTGCACCTTGCAGTTATTTGTGAAATATAATGTCGGCAAAATGCCCGCCTCTTGCTTACATAAATGTAAGCTCTTCAAGAGCATTTCACACAAATTTCAAGCGATATTTTAACGATTGTTGTTCGAATATTGTTCTCTAGTTCATTGGCTTCTGGGCAAAGACATGCTCTTTAAATGGCCGAAAGTCTATGGAGGGAGTGTATAGCGATAATATTAGGTCTGGTGAAAAACGGCGAGACAGTTGATGGAAATTACTATTTGGGTGTGATGGAACGTTTGTGGCCGTATGTCGTTCGCATGTGAACAGATTGTCAAGAGCCAGGAAGTTGGTGGCTGTTGCATGATAATGTACAGCGGTCCATTACTATTATTATTACGTACTATTATATTTATCGACCACATGTAGTAACAAATACATAATGGTTAGTCAAAAAATAATAGTGATGTTACTATCAGCAGGTTGACCAGATTTCAGTTGAGGTAAACCCTAAGATAGCAAAGAAAAATATATTGGAAACAAGATGAGCAAAAAAAAGGTCCTCACCTCCAAAATACAAATGATGAGCAAAAAAAAGGTCCTCACCTCCAAAATGCAAATGATGAGCAAAAAAAAGGTCGTCACCTACAAAATACAAATGATGATAAAAAAAGTTCCTCCAAATTTCAAACCCGGAGCCCTGAAACTCTAGCCAGAAACCCTGAGACCTGGTCACCCTGACTATTAGTCAGATAAAGTCATATTGTCAAAATTAAAATTCAGAAATTCTTCAAGTTTCTTTAATTCTTCATAGAACAAAAACTATTCCTTATCATAAAAATATCTTTGAAGTTTGCTGAAGGCAAAGCTTTGAAGAAATCTGACAACTTATTATAAAATTTTAATGCGTAATAATTATTATATTATCTTGATTTTTGGTGTCTAGTATATGGGCAGTAAATATTCTTTTTGTGCCTAGTGTCGTAATGGTGGATATTCTCATGAGTCGTCAGATTATCACGATTATTGTGTATTCGTAGCAAGCACTGTTAAATATAAATTGAAGGCAAAGTCATTATATTAAATTCAGTAAAGAAGAGTCTACAGTCAGCTCGATAGCTAATCCCCTAATGATTCTAAGAGCACGCCGCTGTAAAGAGAAGATTCTATCAGCCGAGGCAGAGTGGCCCCAAGCTAAAAGAGCATATGATATATGAAAATGAAAAAGAAAGTGATAAGTCAGAAGCAAAATTTCAAGTGTTACAGAATGTCTAAAAGCCTTATCACACTAGAGTTATTATTCAAGTCTAAACTTGGAAAATTAAAATCTTTGCATTCGAATCGAAGTCTTGTGCGTGTGATAGTATAAATAGACCGGGAGCTCATGACAGTTTTTGGTCTCCGATTTCATACAGCATGCCTTTTGGGGGAGAGAATATTTACCCTGTGACAACAAAAAAGGGATGGTACTAAACCCCTGCACGCTTTCCGGTCATAGGGAAAATTGCATTTCTACTTAAACACATAATTTTTGTGCTTTTCTCTGATTTAATATTGCTTGCCCTTTTGTCAAAAGAAAGTTATAACAAATTTAAAGTCTTTTAAATATATACATGCGATTCATAGGGTCCCAAAGGGCTCAAACGGTCATGTGATCTTGTAATAAAAAAATATGATTTTCCGCGTTTTCATACAGCATGCCTATAATTAAAAGACTTTAAATTTGTTATAACTTTCTTTTGACAAAAGGGCAAGCAATATTTGATCAGATAAAAACACAAAAATTTTGTGCAAGTGGAAATGCAATTTTCCTTATGACCGGAAAGCGTTCAGGGGTTTAGTACCATCCCTTTTTTGTTGTCACAGGGTAAATATTCTCTCCTCCAAAAGACATGCTGTATGAAATCGGAGACCAAAAATGTCATGAGCTCCCGGTCTAAAAGAAAAAACCTAGGTTTTGAAGACCAGACAAATGAAACAGGATACAATTTCTCGGTCTTTTTACCCACGTCTTACAGCTGACGCGTCTTAGTCTTTTGTTTATGTCAAAATATAACTGTCAACTGTCATAATTTCACGATGTGCGAATGGGTAAACAAACAATTTCCAAGTCTTATTATCTTAAATACTGTGTGATATGTCAAGACCTGAAGACTTGGATCCTGAAAAAAAAACTACAAAAATAAGACTTGGGTAGCGTTCTAGTGTGATAAGGCCTTTAGGCTTTTGAGGAGAAATATAGTTTTGCACAATTTATTGGAAAAGTTGTGAGTGTGTCGATCCCATTTTAAGTGTGGATCAATACGTACACCCAAAAAGTGAACATCAGTTTCAGTGTTTTGTTCACATTCAGGGATAGTTGATAGGCCAAAAACCAATGACTTACATCGGCGGTTATGTTCGAGCTATTTCTCAGTAGAGTGTCGAAGCGTTCGGATCTATTTAACAAGGCACTGCCATCAGTATAAAGTACCCAATTTTCACTTATGTTTGCTGGAAGATCATTTATGTAAATAAGAAAAAAGATTAGGCCTAGTACAGATCCTAGAGATACTCCACAGTGGACGCTTCTATATTGAGATTTTCTCGGGTTTAAAGACACATTCTGTTTTCTACCTTTCAAATATGATTTAATTAGAGCGCAGTTATTCTCATCGAAATTGTAAACTTTTAACTTTTGCAAAAGTATAGAGTGAGAGACACACAGTCGAAGGCTTTGCTTAAGTCTATAAATGTGGAGTGAATTTGTTGTTTAGGAGCATTTGGCAAAAAATAAATTGTGAAAGCAATATATTTTTTGTTGCTATTATAACAGGCTGTAACAACAAATAATGCCTGTTTAAACGAAGTCTAAGTATATAACATCGCATATTAATTACGCAAGTTTTAATACAAATAACTCATTGTCAAAATAAAATTTGGCCATTAGTTACCCATCTTAGAGATTTCTAAACTCCTACAAGTCTTTTTTGTGCAATAAAATTAAAATTTGACCGGAAGACGTTGTACGGACTGCATCATTATATGAAGATGGCCGCAGTATTGGAATATCGCTGGTGTTTTGGATGTAGCTAAAAAATCTATTAATTACGCTATAAAGCGTCATCAGTGAACTGGCCTCTACAGAAAAAGACCAGGTTCAAATCATCCACGTGCTACAAGAATTAGAAACTACTGATTTCTTACCCTAATTGTTCTGCGCAGTCGTGACTGGTCCTTAATTTTTCTCGCACGTCATTTCGAAGAAGATTGGAATTTGGCAATTTTATGATAAACTGTCCAAAGACGACTGAGGAAACAAAAATTGGGCTTGTATCCAGAAGAACCTAGCAAGTTACAGGTTGCCCGGCTTTTCTCGCAAATTATCGAGTTGGAAGATTGCGTTTCGCTCGTGAGCATTTTAACTGTTTGGGCATAAACTATAGCAGTATATTGTGAAGAAATGAGTAGCGGTTGAGTTTAATTCTCCAGATGAGCGAGAACGAGTGTTCTGAAGGCCTAATAATGTAGGACTTTATTGAAAAGAAAAGAGCAAAGTAATCTACCGACCAGTGTATCAACAATATAACTAAATAATTTCTTTGAAATAAAATAAAGTTTTCGATTAATAATAAATTAATCGATTAATTATTAATTAATTGAAATTATAAATATCATATGATTAATCGATTATTTCAACCATTCGATTAATCGTTGCCATCTCTATTTTAACCTACTAATGACCAGCGTAGCAATATGGCATTGCTTAAAAGTTTGATACTTGTAACTGAGATAAATGCAGATCTACACCGTTCCATGTTTTAATACAGCCAAATAGTTACACTAATCCCGTATGATCTTAAAGGGAGCTCCTTCAGCAGATTTCATCAAAACTTGATTAATGGGTTAAGAACGTGAAGTAAGTTCTCTGGTGCACTTCTGAGGCCAGCAATAGTATTTTTTCCAGTTGGACTCTTTTACAACTTTTCCTTATGAAACGAACATGGTGCATCTGTGCAATAACATGAAATAGTTGTTTGTTAAACTTTGGTTTGTGACGTATCCATTTCCTGTGAAATCCAAGAACTTACATGTAATTTTTAATTTTAGAATTTGATAAAATCTCTTGATATTTTAAACTTTGATTTCCCAAGAATCTGTCATGATTTTAGTTATCGAACAAAAATTTCGATAACAGATTAAACAAAAATGATTTCAAAAATGATTACTTTAGTTTAATTAACTTATTTTCAATTTAAGTTATCTTATCTTCTTTTAATGCATCTTAAAATGGTGTGATCTTTGTAAATTTCCTGTAACTGCTTAATCACAAATGATAAGATTAAATTGTTTTTCATATTTAATCTGAATCTTTTGAGTTGTTTACAAATTTGAACGCTAGGGGTTGATCATATTGTGCATCTTGCTATTTATCCAACCCCCGGGGTTTTCCCAGAAATAGAATAAATATGTTTTTGATATTAACAAATAACTTGGATGGATATAAAAACAGAAGTTCTGAGAAAATGTTTAGGTATTTTATTTAATATAAAGATGTTTTCTTATTTATATTTCTAAATATAAACAGCTATGTTGTACTGACGTCACTAAAGGGGATGTTTAAATTTTAAATATGATTCCTTGTTTCTCAATTTAGCATTCGTTTAATGTTGATTATAAAATACTAGGTGCGGTTCCCGTATTTCGTACATTTCTAGGGTTTCGTTGGTATGACCGAGAAACCCTTATACTGTAATGCATGTGTCAAAAGGTTGGCCCTAGAAGTTGAAATTTGGCCCACATATTGGAAAACTATTCAGAGTTAAAAAAAAGACATTGCGGGAAAAATATAAACAAATGTGTATGGAAAAATTTTTGGTTTTTTGTTGTAATTTTGGGTGGGGCATCACTTTTTTTTGACAAATCAAATATTTTATTTTTAAACAATTATGTCGTACTATTTTGCTGTAAAGTAAATATATAATAAGAAATATTTAGATATTTTATTTGGCGTACTATTATAACTCCCCAAATATAGAGCGTTTATAAAAGATTGACAGGTGTTTGAATTTTGCCGCTCTTACAAAAGCAAATTGATCAGTCATTGATAAAGCAATGTATTAATAACATACATTTGCTGTTGTTTATGTGATTGTGTTTTGCTCAGGCCCGTAACTAGGGCGTGGCGAAAGAGGCACCCACCACCGGCGCATCAGTATGGAGGGCGCAAAATTTTTAGTAGCTGTTTTTTTTTTTTTTTTGCTGAACAGTTTTATTTTTGAGGTGAGGACTTTTTTTTGCTCATCATTTGTAATTTGGAGGTGAGAATCTTTTTTTTTTTACTCATCACTTATTATATTTGTTTTCCATGTTTAGGATTACCGTCATTTTGTCGTCTGTCTGTCTGTTCGCTAAAAATTGTAGCCAAACGGCTACACCTAGAGAGTTGAAATTTGGCATGCTTGTACAACTTTTTGACCCGCACATAGGAGAAATACTAAAACATCTAAAAAACATATGCCCCTAAAAATATAAAAAAATACGTGCTCATTAAAAAAAAAAAAATTTTTTTTTAAATCTGAGTAGGGTATCGAAATAAAGCCCTTAGTACGTGGATTAACGATCAAAATTTTATTTTTGCAAAATAAATTATTTTGAAGCGATTTTTGACAAATTTGTGCAAAAAAATTTTTGTCCCACACCCTGTAGCACAGATGGTTTAAACTAAAAATCTGAAAAAATTCTAAGTAATGTACATTGGTGTGAACCGGAATAGTACAACAGGAATTTTTGATCAGATTATGTTTTCGGAAAATAATGCATTTTTTGTGTTTTTAACCAAAATATGTTAAATATTTAATTCGCTATGTAACCCAGTAGATAAGTCAGTGCTCATAGCGATGTACGTTTCGTCATTGGTTTTCTAATTTGCCAAACAGGTAACTTGAGTTCGAATCCGGTCAATTTTAATTTTTTTGTTTTTTTTTTGCCGTTTTCTTTTGTTTAAATTATTTTGTCAAAATTCTAATTATATTTTGGTAAATGTTGCATTTAATTTTTAAAAGCGTAAATTTAATAACCAGTGGGAAGTGTTGAAATTATAATTTAATTCTATGTTTGATTTATACGAAATCAGAGGGCGGGGCTAATGATTTAAGCAACCAATAGAAGCCATAGGCGCAATTTTCAAAAGCTTAATGAACCTTGTTATGTAAAAAAAATATACTGCATTTAGAAACTTAAATAATGGTATTAGGCATTCGAATTAAAATTCATAAAAAAATATTTTGATATAAAATTTGTTTTGGCATCCCAAATAATCATCATTCAGTTACTAAATACCTGCAAAACCCTGAAATGTGTGAAAATTCACACTTCACATCAATTTTTTTACTCATCAGCGTTCGAAATAGGGGCGCCAAAATATCAACGAACATTTTTTTTATACAGAATCTAAATAAAATAAAATGCAGTAGATTTCTTGTTGTATTGTTTATTTAGCCTTTGCAATAATGTATAGAATATATATGTCGACTAAACGACCACCTCTATAGCTTACAACATATTTTACAAAAGACGCGCTTAAGTAATTTTTTTGTTTTAAAAATGTTTTTTAGAATTTCGAGAAAAGTAGTTACTCCCAAATCCGTTTTAAGACCTCTAATTTGTCGTTTACTGAAACGAAAATGACAGGTTCAGAAACCATTCATTAACTACTTAAATAAAAATGACAGTAAATTCCGACACAATTGAATTATTTTTAAATATGAAACCCCGTTATTTACTCAATTGTTATATTAGCATACTTAAAAATAAATAATCACTTCAATCAAATAAATAACCACTTCCTAAAATTATATGGTAACAGTAAATTTTACAGAAAAAAAGCTGGAAATTTTAGACTGTGTGGTAATCTCTATATACGAGTATATAAAAATAAACTTCTCTTTGTCTGTCTGTATGTGCGCTTTTCACTCGAGAATTATTGATTCGATTTTCATTTAGTTTTTTTTTTTTTTTGTATCGGTATCTGTATATCTATCTGTATCTACATCATCTTTCGCCGAAGTTATAATATTTGTACGCGCTGGTAAAAAGTACAACCCGCGCGTAGGTTATGTAAAATCCATCTATATTTATTTGTTCTATTTCCGTTCATATTTAACGTATTTTTTAGAAATTATCAGCAACAACATAGGTTTCGTCTGCGGCAGAGTTGGTACGCGATTTATTATACACTAATCATAATTGAAAGAATTTTAGAAATCTGTTCAGTAGTTCTTAAGATATAATAATATTTGTGCGCACGGTTAATACACAATCCATCTTTTCGGTTTATACGTATTACTCGAGAACTGCGGATCCGATTTAAATGTGGTTTATTTCTATCTGTAGCTACATCATCGGGTCAGGTTTTAGACTGTGTTTTATTAAAATCGGTTCTGCAGTTTTATAGTCATAATGGAATTTGTGCGCAGGAGTAATACGAAAGCTATGTTTCCGTTCATATTTAACGTAATTTAGTGAAACTATCATCGACAACATAGGTTTCGTCAGCGGAAAATTTGGTACAGATGGACATTTTAAGAAATTATGTAGTTGAGGCATTTATTATGATTGGTTGCGTTACAAGCGAAAAGGTGGTAATCCCTAGAAACTGATGATCCCTACAGTTTTATCATTTCAGTTCAAGTGCCTCCAATTTTTAGACAGGTTTTTTTGCGATGACAATTAATAAGTTACCGGATCAAACCCTGAAGATATCTGGCGTTGAGTTTACAAATCTCGCATTTTTTCGAACGCGGCATGAGCGAGATCATGATTTTTTACTAAATTTTAAATAACAAAATTATAACAGCAACTACAGCAATTCTTTTTCATTTTACGATTTCCGAAATTTGTTGAAATATGCGTGACAGTATTTTTAGGTTATGTAAAGTGAGATAGCTAATGTGTGTTTATATGTCTGTCTCATTAAAAAAACGCACTGACTACAACCGATAAAGCATAATGCATTAAAACAGAGCTGTAAACGGTTGCTCGCTTTACCATGTGACAAACTTTAGTGACAATCAACAGAGCACAAGTCATAGTCTATAGTTGACTAATTTAAGAGCTGTGAATGCAACTTCACCTGCTAAGGCCTAATGGTAAAACTAAAAACATTATTTATATAGAGGCTCTCATATAAGTAATCCTGTTCTATTTATTCCTGGTCTTTCACTTGTTTATAGTATTGTCTTCTGTCCGGTCATCTAATTACGAGTAGCTCTATTGTATGTTCCAAGAAAATGTATATCAATAATAACGAGTTGTCCCCGACTGAAGCTGGACGGAGCACTAGTTACAGTTACATTTATATAAGATTTCAGTAGTATCGCGATATTTAAAACTTTTTCGTACTGATCACTTTTTGCAATTTTATTCTTCCCTGTTAATAGTTGTAACACATTTGAGGCACAATGAAACTAATTTATAATAATTAATTTTATAAATCCTTATATTTTTTGCTTTTGACAAATTCAAAGATACGTTTTATTATGGCAGACAGAATTTAGTCAATATCATATATCCTGTAATGTATACAGAGAATAATAATGTTCGCGTATATCTAAATCTTCATATCTGTTCATTATAACAGAATTTGTCGTATTATTTCTCCAAAGCATGGCTGCATATAATTCTCCGAATTTAAATTGGAAATGGTTAGCAGAAATGCAGGCTTTGTAGTATTAATTTACTGATTATTATTACACTTGGATTAGGTACATTTGTATAGATTCTGTGGTTGTAGAATTAAATCTATTGTTATATTTAACGAAGCAATTATTTTGTGAACAAGTGAAGTATTAGAAATTAATAAGATGCTAATGAAGTATAAAATATATCTATAGCAATTCGCAGTATATAAGTCGCCTTATACATGTAAGGTGACTCGATTGACAGTGCCTTAGAAGAGGGAAAGTTATTTTTCACACACAGACTTTGACAATAGACTATATTTGTACGCACATTTTTCTTATCATTTTAAATGATAATATTGTTGCCAAGTTCTTAGGCCCGTAAACTTGACACAACGGACAGTCTAAAAACTCTATTTCACTGACGAAATTCTGTTAATATTTATGGAGTGAGAAGGGTGTTGATCGTCGATACTTTGCATAAACTTTTGGCCTTTATGAATCATAGATAACTAATTTGTGAACCTACTAAATAATTCGGATCAAAACAGAATTTAATGACCTGAAGTGGGATGCTGAACACCGAATTGTATAAATGTCAAAGATCTTTAATGCATAGTAAATTTGTAGATTTTGGAAATATAATTATGTGGGTTCTTTGTATTTCAACATTCGGAATAAATTTTACAATTATTGTGGAAACAAGTTAATGACATTGTATTATATTGTTTTTTGTAAACACTTAAGTTTAATTCATGAATAGTTTACGTTGTAACTACTAGTTGGTAATATTAGCACAGTGGTGCTCAAACTATTTTCCTTGGAATTGTTTAGTTTCGTGACAGTGTATTTACTTATTTAGTAAAGGGTGGCTAAAAATTAATTTCACAACTTTCATTTTAAATAAATTCCTATAACAAATTCAAAACAATAATTGTTTTTGAAGTAAAACACTTCTGTGGATGCGTTTGTTGATTGAATAGTAACGGAATTGCGTTATGGAGGCAAAAGTTATGGACATCATTCGCCGAACTTCACATCCGACCAGCACACGTGGCAGCTGCACATTTATATCGTAAACATTGAAATATCAAAACACTAAATAATAAAAGCCAGGGAATAAATTGAGTTTTGTGTTAAATTCGAAGTAAATTCACCTTGCATTCGTTTAAACGTTTTTGTAAAATGTAAGAAAATGATTATTAATATTGAGTTTTAGAAACAAATTAATATGTCACTTTCCATTGAAAATATCTTTACTTTTTCAATCTACAATTCGAAATTTCATTTTATATTTCAGCAACATAATTATTGTATTTTTCTGATTTTATTTTGTCTAAATTTGATTTTATATTACTTACATTTTCTTCCGTTAAGAGTAATCCATTTCTTCCGAAGATCGTCTATATGTTAAATGTGTAAAAATAAGCTATTTACTACCTCTAATAAATTACAGTGATTTTTACTCCGAATTTGATTATGTTTTTCTCCTAAACCTAAAGATGATTCATATGGAAAAGGTAGTAGCTACTCTTTTTCCCACATATGTTTAATTTCCACCGTGTGGTCCCTAGTCTACCCTTTTTTAAATATATAAAGGCTTTATTTGGACCTTGTTGTGGAGTATAATGTCGGCAAAATGCCCGCTTCTTGCTGCCACACAAATGTGAGCTCTTTCAAGAGCTTAACTAGAGTACCGAAAAATATGCATTTGCATATTCTATAGTTTGAGTACTCAAATGATTTTCAAATATATTCAAGAATCATAAAATAGCTATTTAAACATTAAGAGAGGAAAGTAATATTTACCACTCGAGGACGTTTTTGCGCCCGAGCTCCGATTCCGAAACCTTCCTAATTGTTTATAATATTTTTTCCACTCTCAAAGTTATTTTTAATTGCATAGTTTCTTTTTGATTAATTAATTTTAGATATTTGAATAAAATATCAGTATGTCTGTGGCCGGTTGCTGGATGGTTTTCATCAAATAAAGCGTGAATATTAAAAGTGTTGTGTCAAAAGTGTGTAAAATGAATATGAACAAAAGTGAAAAAGAAAGGGGAATTTATGAGGCTGCAAACGCTGCTTATACCATGGCATAAAAATTTAGGTTTTGTTTAATTTTTTTCACTTACTTCCCCGGGACGGGTAAATTTTTACTTACATCCCGTTGTTAATAGTAACCAATCTTACTACTGAACCGATCTTAATAATACATAGCCTAAAACCTATCCATAGTATATAGCTACTGATAGGAGGAAAAAACGCTTGAATATTGGATCAGCAGTTGTCGAGTAATGCGTTAAATATAAACTTTAAATATGCTTTGTATGTTTGGAGCTGTTGAACTAATTTTAAAAATCCTTTCAATTCTGATTAGTATACACTCATGAATCGTGTAACAACTTTGCCGTTAACGAAACCTATGTTGTCGCCGATAATTTCAATAAAATTCGTTAAATATGAACGAAAAACTTGGATTTTTACATGCGCAAATAAATATCATTATAACTTTGCCTTTTATATGTATACAGAGATAGATAGTCAAGGTTTTTTAGTGCATATTTTGCCGGTGGCTACTCATAAAATTACACAAATTTCAGGCGATATTGTTAACATCACTCATCATTATATTTGTTTCCTGATAAACCTACCTATTAAGTTAAAGGAAAAAAAATCAAAATTTATTTGGCATGTATTTATTATACTAACAGTCTTTTTCTTTTTCAGGTATGTATAATCTTTATGAAGAATTATTCTGAAAATGGCAAGTAACTGTTTCTTCCACGTATTTTACTTATATAAAATGCTCGAATTTTGTTGGTTTCATTCTGTACTTTACAACTGTAACCGTTACTATTGTAAAATAGTCTCGATTTTGCAGTATTTAACTTTGCTAATGTGTGGATGTGGATTCAGAAATTATTATAATACAGTCTGTTCCAAACGGTTAAGCGGAACTAAATTTTGCAATCTAGTTACTTTCATCGTTTAAATCGTGCTTTTCGACCGTTTTGTTTAAGCTTTGTAAATCATACTTACAATACACATTTTTTGTTAAGGTTAATATCATTTTAAATTGTCATTTTCTTTATATTTTGATTTTTTGTGTCATTCTTAATATAAATATCCCATTTATTAATTTTTTTGTCATTAAAATATATTAAAAAAATAATTTAATTTTGACATAAGTAATTCGTTTCCATGGTTTCATTGTTGTAATTTTAAATTTTGACATTGCAACGTGAAAAATGAAATAACCCAAGCAAGGTCCCTTGTCGTGACAACCTAAAAGAACGAAATTCCCATTTAGTTCCGCCTAAGCGTTTGAAACAGACTGTACGAGAGATGTTTGATAACTCAGTTACTTCGAAATGAAAGATTCTTTTTTAACCAAATTTGGTCAATTTGGCCATTGCACATATGGAGAGTGAGCTAATGCATTATCATGGTGGAAAAGAACCTTTTTCTTCCCCAAATGGAGCCGCTTTTTCATCAATTCAACGTGTAATCGATCCAACCAAGCGGTATAATATTGTCCTGTGATCGTTCTTCCTTTCTCCAGATAGTCAATGAAGATTATACCTAGTGAATCCCAGAAAATCGTGGACGTGACCTTTTCGGCCGAGGGAACCTTTGATTTCTTCGGCGCACGTTCTCTAGTAAAAATCCAATGTTTTCTTTTGACTGTTTTCTTAGTTTTGACTTTCATTTCTGGTGTGTGGTGCCATTATATTAGTACCCATATTTCATCAACGATTATGGAACGCCGCAATCTTGCCAATAGCTTTTTCATGCCGCTGTTAAAATTATATTATTTCACAGATCTACTTGAAACTTTGTATGTATGTCTACAAAGAATGGCAAATGTCAGAAATAATATCAAACTTGCGATCTGATCTCCATCTCTTATCAAAGTTACTGATATATTAAACACCCCTCGTATATAAATTAAAAATATATATTTCATGCAAATATGTTTTGCAGAATAGATGGAAAAAATTTGCACAAGTTTTTTTTTCTGTATTTTTATTTTATGAGGTATTTTAATTAATATAAAATGACTGGAAGGTTGTCCTAGCAACATCGGCTTTAATATGTATTCCTGAGAAATTAAAAATGATTGTATATGTGATATTTAACTAACCAGTGGACGCTATTTTTTGCATTAAATTAATAAAAAATTATATGTTATTTTAATAATATGTTTCTTCTTTTAATTAATATGTTAAAACAATATTAATATAAGTTACAGCATATTATTTATTTGCAAATCACATCTTAATAAATGTTAATGTTATTCCGTAAATTTGCATATTTATATATTAATAATACCTTTATAAAAAGTCCGACACTTTTAGTTTCTGCTAGAACAGTCTGACAGATTCACACGCCCTCAAAGACTCGGAGGTATTCACAACATCCAGACGGCCGGAAATGAGTTATTAGATGCCGAATACCATTACAATCTTAATACCCCTTAAGCCATATTGATAGGAAAATAAAAAATATATATGGGAAAACATTCGACTATATTCAAATATAAAAATATCTTGTCTGGACAGGACATTTCAATTACAATAGCTTTATTGTTTTCACATTAAAGTAAAAATTTTCAGTATGCTACACATAAATATGTACCTTTTGCTCGGTACTGAAGATTTTAAGCAATGCCGTAACTAGACAGGGGGTCAATTCAACTTCTCGACAGACGCATGCACAGTATCATCGCACAGTATTATCAAATCCTGCAGACATAATAATCCCACAGTTGTAATCTTTTAGTGCACTAATAATAAAGAAATTTTAAATATAGACAGTAGTGGTTTCGCATTTTATTGAAAATATGTGGAAAGTGTGTCTACTGTTGTTTTCCGTGTATTTCTCTAACAATATCTTCTGTCGTAGGTGGATAAATTGACTTTTCATTGTATTTTATAGAAAATTTAAAGTTTATAATTTGATTTATACATGTTTCAAAAGTTTTAAAACAGAAATCAATGCATTGAATGGTGAAGTTTTGAATGCAGTTTGAACAAAGTTTGTAAAACAAAACAATGCAAATTGTAGAATTGGTATTGTGACTGCAGCTTATTCAATTACTTTAAATTACTTCAAACTATTAGGTATCACCGAAATTAACAATTACACTGATATACACCATTTTTGTTTATTGATGTATATTAAAACAATTTTCTTTTTTAATTTTCTTAATAATAATGTTATAAAATAATTATCTGACATGGAAATACTTAAAAATTATATTAAATAAACATTTTAAAATATTTGAGGTTATTAATGACACGCCGTAGACGAATAGTACTGCCAATCTCTCAAAGTAAAAAATCACCAAAAACAGTTTACCAATAGCTTCTATTGTTAAACTGCTTTCAGTATAAAAATGATATTTTTGTGAGCGTAAAGTATAAAAATATCTTTTTTAAATTTCGAGTGGGGTATCAAATCAACTTTCTGGATGCGTGGGATAAACAGGTTAATTTTTATTTTTGAAAAATCTTTTTATTGGCTTTTCGACAAATAAACTTTTGTTCCCCACCCTATTTCCCAGGAGGGTTTATCTAAAAATCTCAATAATGAACATTATTGGGAAACGGAATAGTTCAACAGGAATTTTTCATTAGTGTTTTGAAAAATGAAGAATTTTTTCTACAGTAAATTTATTTTTAATTGATTGTGGGATATCAAAAAAAAAAAACTCAAGACGTAGGAATGAAAATTAGTTTTTTAGAATTTTTTAATTTTAACACGATTGTTTCCAAAAATTACTCTCCGGCACCCTTTCACGCAAAGGGATTTAACTAAAAATATGAAAAAAGTTAATGTACATTGATCTAAACTGGAAACTTACAAGAGAAACCTTTAATCAGATTTTGTTTTTGGAAAATCTTGCAGTTTTTGACTTTTTAACAAAATTAATTATTTTTTTAATTAATGGCTAGTATTGTTATGGATTTTTTTTCTAAGGTAGTGTGAGTCTTTTTTTGAAATTAAAAATGTAATAAAAAAATTAAAAGCTGAGAATCGAGTTAATCAGTCGTGATTCAACCTATTGTTTGAATTTCTTTAGTTTATTGTTAGTAAGGTATCAAAGAGGAAAAAATCATTTATAGTAGTGAAACTGACAAAAATGAACCTATTTATCAATATATTTCTTATTAATTTAATGAAGACTTGAATACGAAGCAAAGTCAGAAGAAATCTCTGGGATTTTTTAATTTAAATTTTATTGTGACATATTAGCAAATTATTTTGTTAAAGAAATTAAATAGAAGCTGTTAGTACTCAAATAAGATATAAAAATAATTATCAAAAAACTGTTGATTTTGATCTGATTATAGAACAAATATCCAGGGGCGGACTTTGGCCTAGGCAAAATAGGCAACTGCCTAGGGCCCGTATTTTTTTGGGACCCGCAAGACGGTTTTATTATACATTTTTACTATTATTTTATGATTTTTTTTAACTAGTAAGGGCCGCAATAAGAACTTTGCCTACGGCCCCGAATTTCCTTAGTCCGTGACTGCAAATATCCCTAGACATCCAGCATTATGTTAGCTTAATACCTACAAAATCCTGATATGTGTGAAATTTCACACTTCCCATAATTTTTGTTGTTGTGGCACAGTAGTGTTCCTCTGTTAATTTAATTGCTAATTCCCTACAAAAAATTTCAATCAGTTGTGAATTTTAACCAAAATTTAACTTGTTAAATGCACCAATTAGTTCAATTTTTTTAATAAAAATCAATCCATTAGAATCCATGGAAATAAAGTCAAGTACTGTGTTTATTCCTACCAAATAGGAGCAATTGTTGCCAAAAATTAGATTGTGATTGTAAATATTTATTTATTTAACAAGATCAAACACGAAATGTTACTCAGATGAATCGCAATATCAAAATGATTTATATTCCTCCTCGCCCTCAATACTCATTTAAATATGTAACAGTTAAAATAAACCTCATCTAAACCATCATTAAACACGATAACATAAAAACCCTTTATAAAACCAGCTTATTCCCACATTATGTTCTCAGGATAGCCAATGATAGCAACATTCAAACATCATCTTCCACCTCCTGTATTGATTTAATTTAAATCGCGCGATTTGCCCATTTGCCGCGTATCTCAAACGCTTGTCTGCGAACCGCGTTGCACCTCTGACCTTTGGCACTGAGATACGTATCATTCCATCTCTCTCGTAACAGTGGCGGTGCGTTATATGAGGCAGCTGACTCTAGGTCTCAATACACTAAGCGAATTTAACCTTTGTGAAGTTGAAATGTAGATGAGGATTTCCTACGTTCAATAACACAAAATGCAGAATTTGAAAATGACTAAACAACAGAGTAGAAAACAAATTTGACAACAACTGCCTCTTAACTACGAGGCATAGATTTAATAGGACATTCTTTGTATTGCATGTGTTGTATACGCAAAATTTATGAGCAATACAAATGGAGTTAAAATTTGTTGTAATTCCTAGCTCCTAGAAAGGCAACTCAGTAGCCGACCAATTCTATGGAAGACATCTTAAGCTAGGGTGACCATTTTCTTAAGAAGGCAATGCGGGACGGAGCAAAAAAAAGGTCCTCATCTCCTAAATCCAAGTGAAGAGCAAAAAAAAGGTCCTCATCTCCCAAATCCAAGTGAAGAGCAAAAAAAAGGTCCTCACCTCTCAAATCCAAGCGAAGAGCAAAAAAAAGGTCCTCACCTCCCAAATCCAAGTGAAGAGCAAAAAAAAAGGTCCTCACCTCCCAAATCCAAGTGAAGAGCAAAAAAAAAGGTCCTCATTTTCTCAAATACAAGTTACAATGCGGGACAAAATGTTAAAATGCGGGACTTTTGCGGGACAGTCCCGCAAAAAGCGGGACGAATGGTCACCCTATCTTAAGCCGCATTCAGAGCTCTTAAATCAATAGCTTATAGACTGTAGCTTGTACTCTGTTGACTGTCACTAGCAAGTTTGTCATATGGTAAGACGTGAAACCGTTTAGACCTCTAAATTTAATACGTTGTTCGTTGTGGATTGTGGATAATTTTCTAAACTTATAGGTTGTGAGTTGTTTTAATGAGACAGACATATAAACATATTGGCTATCTCAGTCTATCAGAGACACCATAGATATTGTATGCCTTTACATAACCTAACAAAATGACATCATTAACAAATCTTGCTCAAAATTACAAAGACGGGCAGTAAATACGATCAATATAGGTAATTAGGTTAGGTTTAGTTAGTTAAAATCTAGAACAGAAGAATTATAAAACGATAATAGATAGAAAACATTTTACGAAGTCATGTAGTTGGTTTAAAGACACACATATGTCTGACTATTCGTAACCCACTAATTTATAACTGCTGTAAACGGTACGTAGAACGTTAAAACAATGTATAAAAACATAACGCTCAACGTGACAACGAACAGTCTACGACGTGTTAATTTAAAGAGCTCTGACTCTGAATGCGGCTTTAGGTTTAATATTACTCCGTCTGCTTACGACAATTTTACGCAAACAACTGTAATTAAAACTAAAATTTTAATAAACTGAGGCAATGAAAATTCTTTTTGAAAACCGTTAATTTTCTGTTCATAAATATTAAGGGAAATGAAAAGTTAGCATATTTAGTTATGTCCAACGTGATTATGAAATATACAATAATAATAATAATTCCAAAGTCGTTTTTTTTAAGTACTCTTTTTTTCCCCCCACCAGTCTTTATTTACTAAATAGTCACTTAAGCTGGGTTCAGAGCTCTTAAATTAGTCGACTATAGACTATATCTTGAGCACTGTTGATTGTCACTAACAATTTTATCATTTGGTTAGGCGAGCAACCGTTCAGAACTCTAAATTTAATAGATTATGTGTTGTCGATTGAATAGTATAGTTTTTCCATACTTATAGTTAGTGAGTTATTTTAATGAGACAGACATATAAACACATCGGCTATTTCAGTCTACATCGGAGAGAACGTTCACATTGTATGCCT
The DNA here is from genome assembly GCA_963971575.1 of Liopterus haemorrhoidalis. Taxonomy (NCBI): domain Eukaryota; kingdom Metazoa; phylum Arthropoda; class Insecta; order Coleoptera; family Dytiscidae; genus Liopterus; species Liopterus haemorrhoidalis. Next base: position 19,913,837 of record OZ020612.1, on the reverse strand, counting down.
TTACATAACCTAACAAAATGTCATCGCCCAAAATTACAAAGACGAATAGTAAATATGATCAATTTAGGTAATTAGGCCAGGTTTAGTTAGTAAAAATTTAGGACAGCAGAATTAGGAAAAAGATAATAGATAATAAACATTATACGACGCCACATTAGTTGGTTTAAAGACACACAGATGTCGCACTATTCGTAACTCACTAATTTACTTAGCTGCAAACACTGCTTTTTACGTTAAAACAATCTACTAAACATATCCATAACGCACAGTGAACACGCTGCACACTGAATTTTGTGACAAAACAGTTGTTTGCCAAAAACATCCATCTTCGGTAGGAAGAGCTAAATATTTGGACTTGTCTGAGTTGAGGAAGCCGTTCCGTCGTTATAAAATTAAGCTCTTATTAACTTGTGGCCTGAAAACCCCATTTAAAAGGGAAATTATTATCTAATGATAATAATAATAAGATTCCCTTCTGACATTATGTCAATGGTGGAAAATTTTAAATGCCATACTTATTGGTATTACGCTTTTTCCACTAGTTCAGTTCATAGTACCATTTCTAATGATTTATTTTCCAGGCGCAAGCGCGGAGTTATTTTAACACACTCCTACGAACTCTGCGATTGCGTCTGGTGATAATAAACAGTTAGAAATGGCTCTATGAACAGATCTATAAGTAGGCAACTCTCCATCACTAAACCAGGCATATGCCTATTAGACTTTGAAACAAAACTCTTGTTTTCTGTCGAACTATATTGTCCTACTGAGAAAAACATCTGTTTCGAGAAAGAAAAAAATCTATATATCTGAATTTGTCTATGCTTAACCGTTAGGGTCAAGCTCCATCAAACTCGGTATCTTGATAATTGGTACCCTCTTTTTTATAAAGGAAATCGAAAACATGCCCGCCTGTATATCTTCTGCCAATTCACTGATCTACAGAATTTAGAAGGCGTATTACACGTACGTAGTTCGTTATCTGGATTTGGTTTAATTTCCATGACTGCTTAACGTCAGGATTTCTCCGAGCTTTAAGTATGGGATCGGTGGATGCTTGTCAGAACCTTGATAAATCTATAACATCAGCATTGATAATATATAACGCAAATCAGAACTTTTTTCATATATCACATTTTAATTCGAAGTCACTCAGTAACTCACCCTTACTGCGTATTGCCTCAACCTATAACACAATGTTTTCTGAACTGGATATCTTTAATTGTTCCAAGGCAAAATTCCTAAAACTTTGTATTGATAAATTCAACAGCCATATTTTATTGTATTTATGTCTGTACGTACGTAAGTGTATATGGGTGTATATTTTATATATGCGTCCGTACGAAATTGTAACTGCATTTACATGAATTGTACTGTAATATTAGTGGGCACATTGCTGGGCTTTAGCCTATATGTGCTCCCATTATCAATAATTAAATAAATAAATAAATAAATAATAATAATAACAAAAGAAACACTTTATACTTACCAATAAAACTTTTAGGACCGGTTCCTGAAAGCTTAGTTACTATAACCAATTAGTTAGAAAATGGTTGCTATGGTTACTTATGAGATTGTTATATTGTAACCGAGTTTAACCAAAAGATTAAACTCGGCTAAGTTTTCAGAAACCGGCCCTGAGTTATAATTACCTTCGTTAAGACAAAAAGTATTAGTATTATTACAGGTTTTTCAATATGATTGACCTACCTACACATTACTCCTTAAGAGACATCTGGTTAGATTTTGAATGCGAGAGAAAAAAATAATAATTGAGTTATATCTCCATTGATGAATTAAAAACACCAGTAAAACATCAGACTGTGCATAAAAAAGGAATAAATAAAATAATAACAATAAATTTATTCAGTAGCTACTGGCTATTACATTGTCATCATCAGTATTGATAACTTGACAAATCTTAGATGGTTCCACGACCTTTTCAACTATTCTTCGTCTTGCAAAACCTTTTCAATTTGATCTAAATGCCTTGATTTGAATCTTCCGGCTGAGATTTATCTGAAAAATTTGTTGTACAATAATTGAATCGCTATATCTTAGATTTTTAAGATATGCGGTATCCGTATTTACGTCATTGATATTAATGATATCTGAATCTACGCAAAAATTAAATTCGATATGATGGATTGAATATCACGTAAAAGAAATAATCTAAGAAAATAATTATAGAACCTATTACTACATATCAAAGATATTTTTTTAAGAAGTTGGTTAATATCTCTCCTATACCATATTAGAAATGAAGAGATTTGTGACAAAATGAATATAAACAAAAGTGTCCTAAAATGAACAGAATACAAACAGCTATGTCGGTACGGACATGTTAAAAGAATGAATGATGCCGGACGATCCAAAAAGATATTGGAATGAGTTGTAATGAGCAAAAAAAGAAGAAGTTGTCATGCAGAAAATTAATGATTGACATTGAAGAAAAGTTGGAGGCAAGATAGAACGACCTGGCGTAGGGAATACGAGAGACAGTTGTGAACACTAGTTTTTTATAATAATAATAATAATATAAGCCTATTCATTCTAGTGCTAGGGCAAAGGCCTCCCAAGATAATTTCCATTTGTGCTTGTCGACACATGCCGTTTGTAAGTTTTTATCGAAATCGGCGAGACTTTATCTCTACGACGATAATTTTTGTCTTGGAGTTATCAAAGATGTACTATCCTTGGTACGTATCATATATCCTGTTCACTTCCATTTCAATATCTTCGTTTGTTTGCCAACATATAAAATTTGGGTTATTTCCCAAATAGTTGTGTTTGTTACTTCGTCTTTTAGTGATATTAATAGTATTTTTCTTTCTACGTTACGTTGACAAATTTTTAAGTGCCTCTTTTTCTTTTTTGTGAGGTCCCAAGTTTGTGAACCGTAGGTTAAAACTGACAATGTACAAGAGCCGATGACTTTTTTCTTGTGGATTATTGATAGGTCTTTTTCTTAGTAGTTTATAATTCATGATATATTGGAGGTTGAACAAGGAGAAATTTTGTTCATCAATTAAAAAAGCAAGCAGTATTACAGTCTGTTACAAACATGCGACGGAAGTTTGAAGAATTTCCGAGTCTGGTGTAGAACAAGTACCATTTCCCTGTTTCGTACAAGTGTATCCAAGAAAAGTTGATCTAAAAATTCCTAATGATATCCAGCACACAACAGGAAAGCAACACCATGAAGAAAAATAATTTGATATATGAATCCTGGTATAGAGCAGTAGACATTTCCCTAGTCCCTAGTAATTTCGGTGTTCCCTGACGCGCAGGTACCGCCACTGCATCCCACTGATGTTTCTACCTCTCTCTTTGCCCGAGACAGAGTGTTGGTGGGCGACGTCACAAACACCCACGCCTGAAAACGTACACGTGCGAACTTTCTGACTGCTTACGAATATATAAACTCTTCACGCGACCAATGACGTCACGGCTTGCGAAATAAATGTCTATTGTTCCGTGAGACAGAGCCATTGTGAGACAAATGTCGAGATAAAATTCAATTGTTGAAATTATACTGGGTACTGTTATCGTAACGTTTCTGATTCAAAGATAAAGACGGGATGGAAAAGTAATTGTCGATGATGAAGTAGCACTATGTGAAGTGATGGTAGGAGGCGTTTTCTCGGAATTCTGAAGTCAGATCTGATTTTGTAATTGAAGGTTTTCTTGAAAGTTTTTCTTTGTTTTATTTATTTCCGTGAGTGTTGGTTGCTGCATGCGGGAATTTTTGTTTGATGATTTATACTCGTACATCACTTTTACTCCGAATAATTAAAATAAAAATAGTTCTAGCAATGTTGATATTATATTATATATACATATTTCGTATGAAACATCCATCATAATCAGTTAGCCCTATGCTCCTTTACACATAATTTATCGTCTGTTAATCTATAAGAGCTTTATATCATTGGCGCACCAGCCCGAGATGGCCCTAGATACCCTGGTCCCAGGTTTCGTGACCATATTTTCAATCTCCCAATCATCAGTTTGGATTACGTAAAAATTTATCAACGATTCAGCAAGCCCATAGAATAGTAAATCAAATAGCCAAGAGACTTGAAGAGAAGAAATATTGTGCTGCCGTATTTCTTGACGTTTCGCAAGCATTTGATAAAGTGTGGCATACAGGTCTGCTTTATAAACTAAAAAATCTCCTATCCAGCAATTATTACTTTCTTTTTAAGTCCTACTTGACAGATAGAAACTTTTCAGTTAAATATAATGATGCCATATCAATTTACTATCCCATAACATCTGGTGTTCCCCAAGGTAGTGTACTTGGGCCATTCCCTTACCTACTTTATACTGCAGATATACCTGAGACAGACGACACTATGATAGCTGCATTTGCTGATGACGTTGCTATACTATCGACAAACGGTGATATTAACGAAGCTTCTGCAATACTTCAAAGACATTTAAACCTTATAAACGATTGGTACAATAAATGGAGAACTAAAGTAAATCAGTCTAAATTTGTCCAAGTCACGTTTACAACGAGACTCAGTACTTGCCCACAAGTAACAATCAACGACATTTCAGTTCCTATAAAAACTGAAGTGAAATACCTTGGATTGCATTTGGACCAACGATTGACATGGAGTAAACACTTACAAGCCAAACGTAAGCAGTTAGACCTAAAATTTCGCCAAATGTACTGGCTTCTTGGTAGAAAATCAAAATTATCAGTTTCAAATAAAATTTTACTTTATAAGACCATACTCAAGCCCATATGGTCGTATGGACTTCAATTATGGGGATGTGCCAAGCCGACCAGATTAAAAATAATACAGCGATTCCAATCAAAAGCGCTTCGAGCTTTAGTGAATGCACCTCGGTATGTCTCAAATAGAATGATCCATGAAGACCTCAAAATCCTTTTCATCACGGTAGAAATTCATAAAGTTGCCAACAAATACCATGACCGACTCATTGGACATGAAAATGAACTTGTGGGAAATTTAATAAATGACCTCGACAACAGAAAGTTAAAGAGACTTTGGCCAAACGACCTACCGCAACACTGAAGACAGTGATATATCAGGAGAAACGTCACTGGATGTCTCCCTTACATGCCGACTACTTCCAACTCATTTACTTAATACTCGCAATGAAGTAGATTGTAAATTAAAAAATAATATATATATAGATAAGATCTAAGCAATAAACATCGCCGTAATCTTAACATATCTTTAGAATAGCTACCTAAGTAAATGTATCTTAACACAAATAATTTATTGTGCAATAAAATTAAAATGCGACCCAAAGACGTTGTACGAGCTTAGTCGTTACGTGAAGATGACCGCAGTGTTCGAATATTGCTGGCGTTTTGGATGTAGCTAAAAATACTATTACGCTGTAAAATATCATCAGTGATCGTGACTTGTCCTTAATTTTTCTCGCACGTCGTCTTGCAAAAGATCGATCTAACAGTTTCACCACTAATTGTCCAAAAAAAGGTTGAAGTAACAAGGACTTGTATCCAGAAGACTATCCGATTCCTTTCCAACAACCCTCGCCCTCAACTTTTCTAGCACGTCGTCTTGCAGAAGATCTAAATTTGGCAATTTCATCTCTAATCTCCAAATAAGGTTCAGATAACAAGGATTGGTATTATGCTAGTTATTTGTTATAATATCTTGTAATCTTTTCGTGAAAAAAAAATGTATCTCACAAAACTGTACGTTATGCTACCAAAATTATAGTTTTGTGAGGTAGTATTTTTTTCATGGAGGATACTGTAAATACGATTGTCGAAAAACCTATCGAATAGACTCCCAGAATGCGCGTCCTTATCCATGATGATAATTCTTTATTCATAAAAAAAAGTCATTGTTAATTCACGTATCAAGACCTTTCATTTAATATCCCTCAGAATTACATTTTTATTTATTTATTTTTTTTTTTCCCTATAAATATATATTTCATGCAATTTTTCGCGCAATATGTTATTTTGAAGTCTGAATATTTATCGTACATGTGAGCCAGAAAGTTGTATAAGCATGTAAAATTCTCTTGATACAGCCGTTCGGTCACAATTTTTATCGAACAGTCATGATTGACGGTATAAAGATTTCTTGATCATACCTACGAAAACCTAAAAATCACAGCGAACATAGGAATATACACATAATTGCACAGGAATTGCATAGGAATATGCACATGAATATATAATTTTAATGCTGATCCTTATAAAATGTAACATATCTGGTGTAAAATGCATTTGATATGATTATTTTAAACTTAAGTGGGTTTTAGACGATTCAATTAATTGATCATTTAATTGAAAAAGTTTACATTCAATTAATTGATGTGTGTAAAGTGTACAAATTTCGTCAATTAATTGACAAAAAAATTGATCAATATATTTTGAAAATAGAACAAGTTCTATTTTTCATCAATTTTTTAGGGAATTCTAGGTATATTTTTATCTGTTAAGGTATTGCCAACTGTTTAGTTGTAGCATAACCTCCAAATATATATTTTGTGTTTCGCTTTCAAATTTGACATAACCTCGAACGTTCTAATTTACCATCTTCTAGTTTTTACTTGCCCGACCTTAATATATAAGGGGCAAGTATTGTAATCGCGAAAATTTTCGTGTCGAGATTTTGACGGATGACCACGTTTCATGGTCCAGGGAATCCAAAAAACCTATTTTCGAAGTGCCGTCCGTATGTGGTGTGTGTGTGTGTGTGTGTGTGTGTGTCTGTCTGTCTGTGTGTCTGTGTGTATACACGATAACTCAAAAACGGTTTAACTTAAAGAGTTCGTTCTGGTACTAAAAAATTCTCCTATTAAATGGGAAGAACCCTATTGTTTTTTATGAAAATCGGTTGACTAGAAATGGGAGTTTACTCGTGTCGATTTTAATATTTTTGCGAATATTTAGCAACAGAAAAATATTTCGAAAAAATGTATTGAACAAAAGTTACTATAAATGCAATAACTAATAACTTTTATTTGAGACGTTTTTTGATAAAACGAAAAATTTCGAAAATTTTTTGTAAAATTATTTTAAATTTTTCCAAATCTCAATTTTTTCATACTTATATGTAACGTTTCCATGGTCATGATAATTAATTAAGCAAGCCGTGGACAAAAATTTGTATAGAACATAATTTGATGTATTTTTGAAGATTTATCTAAATATTTAAAATTTTTTTTTTTTTTTTAGTTTACATTTTTTTTTAAATATTTTTTTTATGGGAGGGCAAGTCTAGCGGAGGTTTCCTTTCGCCACTGGTTTTCTTTTGGTTTTGTTTACAGCTCGTAACTTTGTGAAAATTTTTTCAATATTTTCATTCTGATAAATATGTCAACATATTTTACAGTTGGTAATGTAAAAGTTTTCAAAAAAATTGATAAATAAATTGATGTGTGTAAAGTGGTGCTTTTGTTTCCAAGGTTACCAATACATTTTTCAATTTATTGACAAAAAACTGGATCAATTTGTTGATCAATTATTTGAACTGTGTAAAACCAACTTTATTAAATTTTCATTTTATTGGGCTTAAAGTGGGGCACGTGCACCCAGTCCTCGCCTCGAATACGCCACTGGAACCAGTTATTCATTGTGTATTTATAACAAAACAAAACATATTCTCATCAAAAACAAAATAAAAACCATTTTGAAAATTTAATTTAAAAACTAATATTGGATGGATGTAAAGAAAATTAAAAAAGCGCGTTCAGCAAATGTTATTGATTTTCATCGAATTGATAGAGGGCAGAGTGTTGGCTGTTTTGTTTATCAAACATGTATAATCTAGTCGAATCATCAGTACGTGTACTGTACTTTGAACAATTGACAAGTTTAATCCTGTGAGATAAGCCCCATACCATCAATCGGAAGGTCGGCTTTTTATCAATGAATGTCCGGATGTGACTGTGCAAAATATTATAAAGCTAAACTCGGATTATTTTTTGTTAAACGTGACAACATGTACTGTATTCTAAACTTCATTTGCTTAAAAATTATTGTTTTTGTATATCATTTATTAATCTATATCGGTAGAACAAAAAACATATTGTATTGAATACTTCTTCCAAAATAACTTTTGAATGTGAGACATTCTTAAAATTATAAAAACTTTTTTGGGCGACCATATCAACAGTTCTTTTTTATCATCTAGTACCATCCAAAAAGTAAATCTTTTTCGGTCTAGGCCGATTTGCTTATTTTTTTGGCCGCTGGATGCTAGAGCCATCTATGTATCATTTCTTAAGTTACAAGATCTTCATGGTTACACGGAAACAACTGACAACCGAAGAACATCAGCGTCATTATTAGCTGATGCCGGAGCAGATATATTAACATTAAAACGTTACGGGGGATGGAAATCTTCAACTGTGGCGGATGACTATGTTGAAGACTCCATTTCAAGTAAAATTACAATTACTAATAATATTCTGAAAGAAAACAGCAACTCGTCAGAAAATAACAGAGCTAGTACAAGTACTACTACTTGCACCAGCTCTACCAATGCACAGTTTATTTCAAACTGTCAAAGTAAAGAAAATATACAGAAGAATAATGGAGCTACAAACAATTATAATTGTAATAATTGTTCAATATCCATAAAAGTTCTACTTTTTGGCCATTGTACACAAATAACTATTTATGTTCCGAGTGTAGTTCGAAAAGAGCAACATAAACCTATAGGGCAGTCGGCGAATCAGTGCAGTTGCGTCACTGGATTAATGTTTTTGTGTCATATTTAGTACGTCTACATAGCATCCATTTAACGAATGTAATATTCGTACGTTGTTACTTGTATCAAAATGAAATGAAAATATAAGAATAAGAACAGAATAGAAACAAATAAACTATTCTCATAGGCTAAGTAGACCTAAAAAGGTCTGATGTGATCCAAAAATATGATCAAGGAAAAGAAAATAGAAATACGTTGAATTTAACCTAAAAAGCTATGCACTACACACAATATCAAATGGAAAACTATAAGATATCTATAAGAAAATATATACCTTAACACAAAACTGCTAAATAAACAACAAACTAAAAAAATAAGTTTTTAGAAATTAGTATAAGTTAGATATGTGAACACAAGTATCAAAACACATCAGAGAGTATTATAAAATGTCAAATGTAGACATCGTTTTATTTAGCCGATACCAATACAAATGACCCTATATTAAATAAACACTTTTAATATTTGTAAATCTTCAAAATGACTATCGAACACAAACTAAATATGACTTCAAAATGTATGTTTTTGTAAAATAAAAGAGTGAATAGCAATATTAGTCTATAATTTACATGCAAAAAAAATCGATTTAGTTATTTTTTTGCCACTAAGTTTGTCATTGAAGTTATGACGCAAAATGACCAACTGCGGTAATTTAACGACTGACCTATACGAGGCAGGCGCCAAAAGTTTCTGATCTAACTATGTTGCAGGGGCGGTATAAATAAAACGACGGTCTGATTTTTAGGCTTTTGTAGGTATGACAAGAAAAAACCTTATACCGTCACTCACGTGTCACTTTTATATTCTTCCATTGATAGATGGCATTACCGTCGTTTTAGTTTTATCGCCCCTGGAACATGGTGTTTCAAAGGTTGAAATAGCCCTTTTGTTGCCACTCTGTTGATTGGAGACGGCAGATAATGAAGAAAGTAAGTGTACAGAAATGTATACTTGTCATCTAAATTTAGTACAAAATGTATGAATTTATCTATGAATCCAGCTTAATCGTTATGAAAACTTTTGGTAATATTTTAAGGCTTAATTCAAGTTCCTTTTATGTAATTCTGATATTGTTTAAGTCGGATATAAAGTTATAAATCCGATTTCCGAGCTCTCATATCTCTGAGTTGAGAGCAACATGGGAAATTAATGTTTTATATACATTAGAGCTTAAACGCTCAGAATGCACTATGCTGCAGAATCTTATAAAAACAATTATGAAAGTCTTTATTTTGTTATAAAACAGACAATACACAACAGTACTACCACTCTCGAAAAATATAAGCAATTAGTAATGACAACTCGGTAGCAACAAAATAAATAAATAAGGGGAGGTGCTCTGCGCTATCGATGGTAACTCGTTTCCAAACTGAAAATGTTAGTCAAATTGATTGTCAGTAATTAAATTATGTACTTGTTGAAACGCTGATTGAAAAGAAAATCACCTGGTGGTATAGCTTTCCAAAATGAAATGGCCACCCTTATTGATTCCAGTAATAAAATTTCAGTATAACCATTTTACCTGTTGAGTTTATGGTTCTGTTAATAGTAGTTGACAGGACCGTGATAATTATTTAAAATAAACGTGTTTTCTTATATGCTATTTAGAATGAACTGTATATACTCACTCTCATGACATTCCCTCACATTTTTATCAGGCTAAGGACTGAATATATTTGAATTATAAATATAGGCATGTTTTAAAATCGTTTTGTTTTATAGTCTTTATAGTCTATATTACTTCAAATTTGCACAAAAAAAATCATTCTTTTTTGAACTTTTTTGAAAAAATTATTAAAATTTTAATCATTATCATTATTATCATTTTATCCAAATACTGCAATCTCGCCCTTACTAATCTATCTGATTCCATAATATGTAAACGTTTATTTAACGTTCTATATCTAAATCCTAGCAACTTCAAATAATTATACATATCGCTAACTTTGTATGGAAATTCCATTCCGTCTTCTTCCAACTTTTTTATTAAAAGATGCACAGTCGGCATTATATTTTTCGAATTAAAAGTCGTATATTTTATTTATTATTGTTTTAGACATAAAACTATCTATTTTCGTTAAAACTTGTAAATCGGGTCATTTTCGGTGCTGATTTTTGCCACGAACAATGATACGTTGAATTGTTCTGTACGGAACACTAGTTAATTCCGCAGTTCTAAGTATAGGTTTGTCATTACATTCCGAAACTAACTTTTTATAAACGTTCAGTATCAGAACTTTGTAATTTTCTGACAAATGACATTTTTCTTTAGTAGCCACGTCCACATTTTCGCACTCCAAATCACCTTGCACATATTCACTATTTTCACTACAGAAATTAGGAATTTCTTCAAAATCGAATGGTCGCTAAAGAGCCATGTTGTTAATGTATGCGCGCTATGAACGTTGAAAATTAACTAACAAACAAGCATACCAACCCCTAAAATTTAGAAACAATAGGATTATAAATTTGGAAAATATCCTTAATGGTTTTTAAGAAACTTTAGTTGAACTATTGTTACATCTATTCAATTTAAATTTAAAATTCCCTTAATACCTCCTATATTCTTTTCAAAGTAACAAATCCCAGGATTACTGCCATAAACCCATTACTGAATTGTTAAGCTTCTTAACAAGAGTGACCATTTCATTTTGGAAATACTATAGTTTACTCGTAAATGACATTGTTCTTCCAATGAAATGCAAGCGTGAGCGTGGGGTTTTAAAGGGTTGCAGTACTATACGATCAATTTAAAAGTTTGAGATCCTACTGATACGGTATTAAGATTGCATTTTGGCCTGGAGATTAATCCATCTTACACAAGGCATGTACTCAAATGTACCTGAAAACCGCTAGAAAAATCAAATTGTTTCAGGTAAATGTTGAAGTTCCACAAGGTTCCACATTAAGCCAACTACTGTTCAACATTACACTGGTCTATATTATTACTGTCATTCAATTATCAGCACCATGGAATATTCTCTACGCAGATGATACTTCTCCAGGCTCGCAATTACGATTTTTTCTTTAGAATGCTAAATTGTTCTATAAGGGTAGAAATCGGGCAATAATTCTGCAACAAGTGCTGGCCAAAACAACTTTATTTTTCAAAATGAAAATGTTGACTTAAAAAAGGTCCTCACTTCCAAAATATGAGTGACCTAAAAAAATCCTCACTTCCGAGATACGTAAAAACCACATGTTTTTGAGTTCAAAGAGGACACGTTTCTAGGTTTCCTCTTAAGAGCGACACAACATTTTGAAAGAGCACTATCGATAAGTTACAGAATACCAACACGAGTTGTTGAAAATCGGAACTGTCAACCGATGCTCAGATAACGTAATAGTGAGCAGGATGCACCGCGCGTTCTTCATCTTTTGGTTAAAGCCGTACTCGGAGCGCGCGGTAAAATTAGTATAACTCAGGACCGCGACCTGATAGCACGTACCGTGATGTGTCATTCGTTTTATCTACGTGAGGTCTATCTATATCTGTAATAATATTTCTAAGAAAACTTGAGCAGACAGCAAAAAATGTAAATAAATATATCTAAACTTAAACTTTACGCATTCATTAATTTCTAACACTCACCCAACCACCACGCGATGTATTCTACCCCCAAAAAGCTGCGGCCGTAGCTTCGACCCCGCCCTCTATTTATATATTTATTTTCGGTAGCGAAACAGCGGGTATACTGATATAGGTTATACTAAAATTCGTAAATTTCTGTACTTGGATTTCTTTTTGTTCTCTTTCTTGGTAAAGACTATGAGGCGCATATTTGAGGCATCATAAATGTCTCAATATTCCTAATATTTATAATTATTTTAAAATAAAGTGTTAAATTAATTGAACAGAGTTTTCATGATTTAACGACGTTGTTGAAAACTTAAATCCATCTTTAATATTTCTCAGAAAACTCAGTGTTACACTTTTCGTCAAGTTTATGCTGCAATATTGAAAAAGATAAATAAATAATTTAGGTTTATTGACGTCATCCTGTAAAGTTTAAGACTAGTCTCGACAGGTTGAAAATAGCAAATTTTAAACCAGTATGTTTTTTCCGGTCAATATGTATAACATAAATATTGATTGAGAGCTGAAATAATAAATATTACTAATTAATAGTAATGGGTTCATTGATGGGATGTAACATAAATAAGTGCCTAAAACTGTATTTAAAAGTTTTGAGAAAGCACAGCGGAAAATATACAATAAAATGTTCACGAGATATGGGCGTCTACGCGTTTTTTGTGTTTGTCTACTTTACAAGTAAACATCGCGTAGACAATGTATTCTATGTACTTTAAATCGACTTTGTAGACAACAAACTGCGAATGAAGATTTTTTTTTTTTTATTTACGGCCATTGCTGCTGCGGTAATTAGCCAGGACAATTGCAAGAGTGGGGTTACATCGCGAAATCGGATAATCTGATTGGTTGAATGCAACCTTATTTAGTGAATAAAGTTATTCTTCATATTTGCAATCGAACATTATAGAGGTAAATCTCTAATAAGTTAATTATATCTCTAACAAATATGTTAGCCAATAATTATATTTATTTATCAGTTTATAAAGAAGCGTGTACTACGTTTGTATTATTTTCATTTTACGATTATAATTCCATTTAACAATGAATTTAATAAATTTGCGATTTTAACACCAGCAAAATAATTGTTTACACAAAAGTGCAGTTTATTGGTAGTGAAAATAAAAATACATACAGTTTAATTATAAATTGATAATATTTTTAAAAATTAACAAATATTTAGAACCAATTATGCCGTCATAACCGAAATACTATCTATATGAAAACTTCTACAAATATACGACAGTTATCGATCCTAGCGATATGAATTGTTGAATGAATTGACAATTTAAAAAATAAAATATCTAGTTATACAAAATATAACTAGAATTTTGACAAAATAATTTAAACAAAATAAAAATGCAAACAAAAAACAGAAAAAATAAAATTGTCAGGAATCGAACTGTAGTTTGCAAATTACGAAGTAACGACGCTACGAATTACGCTACGGGCGCTTACTTATTTATTGTGTTACATAGCGAATGAATTATTTAACATATTTTAGTTAAAAACACAAAAAATGCGTTATTTTCCGAAAACATAATATGATCAAAAATCCCTGTTGTACTATTCCGGTTCACACCAATGTACATTACTTAGAATTTTTTGAAAGAACCTGTGTAACGTGAAAGCTATGATCAAGTAGTCATAAAACGTCTGTTAATTACCGAGTTAATAAATAATAAATGATAATAAAATATAATTTATAACTTTTTGTAGCATTATATTATAATTTTTAAACAATTCTTTTCCCAGAAAAATCTGCGTAAATAAATTTTATGACTTTTAATTACCCCATTAATCAATTTAATTAAAATATAATTAATAGTAAATAATAGTAATACAATTTCTTATCAGCATATATGCAGACGCGGTTTAAGGCGCCGGATATAAATATTAATATTTAAAAAACGCATGTCACAAGCATAATGCATTTAATTATGTTTATTATTTTTTATCTAATTATAGTTCTTTAATGATGAAAAACTGTTTATGAATAGAAAATAGAAACCTTTGTACGCTTGCTACGAGCAATGAATGAAACAATATTTATGGAAGAGACAAGCTATGCTTTTGGAATGTTTAAGTGGTTGGATTTTTTTCATTTCTCTAAAGAACTTCCGTTGTAGGTTTTCTTTTTTATTTATTGTTTACATTTTATTGATTGTATGTTAAATTTTGTACATTGTTTTATAAAGAATTCTTAGTTGCTAATGGCATTTAAAATTTTGTTTGTGCAACTGAAGGCAATAAACGTTTTGAATTTTTAATATTTAATAGTTATATTAGGTTAGTTTTTGTTCTATGTTAGAGACAGGTCCAGTGCGAGGGTCTTTGGCTGCCCTAGGCAAGACATAATTCGGCGTCCTTCAAACATAATTCAATGGAGGTATAAGAAAAGTTGTAAAATAGACTTTTTACTTCGGCCGAAAACTTTCGAACCCTCTCTGCACTTACTGTTTCCAGAGATTAAAAATTCAACTTTCTACAATATATTTTGACGACTATATACATTTTCCTTATTATTATTGTTATTAAAATATATATATTCTTTATTTCCCCTAGGCCTTGCCCATTATTTAGTGTATTAACAATTACAAAGAAATTAAAAATAAAATAACATACAAGACGATATGGATATTTTACAATATTTTTTATTTCATTTCTTTGTTCTTCTTCCAGTGTCCCTCGCTTTCTTCCTATTCTTCTTCCGGCTTCCCTCTCCTATCTTCTTCTTTATTGCCTTCAGTTCTCTCGCCCATCTTTCTCCCTTGCCTTCCTCACCCATCAGTTCCATTATATTTTCCTCCCAAACTACCATCTCTCTGAATCTCTTCGCTAAATGTTCCAAGGTTTCCCCTTCTTCCTTGCACATTCTATAGAGCCTGTCCTCTGGTTTTGCCCAGTACCTGTCGTTCCTCTCTTCGTTGTCGCATTTTAACCTCGCTATCCTTCTTACTCTACCCCTAGATCTTCCACTTTTCCCCTTCAAGTATCTAGGTATTCCGATCATTCTAATCTCTTTATATCTTTTTGAACTCAGAGATTTGCCCGTTCTTTCTTGTTCCTGTACCTTCTCAATTCTTCTACTGTATATGTTCCTCCGTTTTCTTTCTCTCTGCTTATCTTATGTCCATTCCACAGCTCCAAAAGTACTCTTTTGTTGTCTCTCCCCATGCCGACAATTTACCTTTTTGTTCTTCCTTCACTCTTTCTTCCCAGCCTTCTCTTATTATTTTTCTATTCTCTTCCCTTCTGATGTTGTCCTCATATTTCACTGCCCTCACTCCGGTACCCCCTCTCAGCTTTTCCCTCATCATTTCCTTTCTCGCAATATATTCTAGTGTCGTCCTGTCTACCCTTCAATGTCCATCTCATGTAGCCTTCTTGTACCCTTTCCATCATCTCTCATTCCTTTCATCCCCAAATCTCCACTCCATACATTAGGATTCTCTTCATTATTGCATCTAATATCTTCGTTCTTCACTTGATATCGTTATTAAACCTCCTCTCTACTATGCTCAATACTATGCTCAATATGCACCTACTATGCTCAATAGCTTTCCCACAACCAGCTTTACTTCACTTTTTCACTGACGTGTTGCTCTGCCCTGTTGTTCCTCGTTAGCACGTATCTCAGGTACTTTATACTCTTCACTTCTTCGATTTCTCTTTCTGACCAGTGCCATCTTACTTTCTTTCTCCTTCCTCCCCCTTTTCCGAACACCACTTTCGTTTTGTCTCTGTTTACCTCTAATTTATTTCTTTTAAAGTACTAGTCGGCTTGGTCCATCATCATTTTCAGTTATTGTTCCTTCTCCGCCATCATTGTCATATCATCAGCGCACCTTAGTGTCCATAGTTTTCTCCTTGTTATTAAAATATTATTTTGGTAAATAATTTTCATTTATGTTAAATCGTTCATGGTAAAATATTAATCTAACTCAGTGAACCTATAATACATGATTCTGTTATTCTTTTATTATTTTTAAATTAAATCGTCCTTTGTATTTTTAGCAAGCAGTTCAAGCAGATATTAATTTTATTTTATATACTCAAACATTTATTCCATATCAAAAACGTTACCTAATTAAATAAAAAATTTCAACAATTATTCATCACCGAATTGATATATTAAAAAATTCTGACATACTAAAAAATATATTAAAATATTTCTGTTTACAGTAAAATTTTCAATCTATTTTTATTACTGTAAAAAAAAAACTGTTAAAAATTCACTGTCCACACAAAAATGGTTGAATTTTTTATGAGCAGCACGTGTACATGTTTTATACAGCAAAAATATCGTCCAAAACTATTAATTGGATATCAGTGATATATTAAAATGCTATCTCGAATGTAAAATGGAATTTGAAGTGGACTGTAATAGAGAAAAAGTTACTACTAACAAGGTTTGGCATTAAAAAGTTAAAAGTTCATATTGAATTGATCGTGATTTTTGATACAATTAGTTTTGCATATTTGAGGTATTTTTAAGTACACGTGACTTTATTGAGGTTGGTTTAATATTATGTTTTTATTCGACAACCGCTGAACCACTATTGAACAGTGTTTTTCAAGCTTTTTAGTTCCACTTTTTAATCCCACTTCTAAATATTATTTACCTCATTGGCATCTTCCTGTTTAGACTATCTTAACCCATTAGGTATGTACTGATGTATTTATTAGGGTTTTGTAGGTCTGACCACCAAAAAAACCCTTATAACGTTACTCATGTGTCTGTCTGTCTATACGGGAGAAATTGTAGCCAAATGGCTGAACATAGAAAGTTGAAATTTGGCATACTTGTACAACTTTTTGACCCACATATAGGAAAACTATAGAGTTCAAAAAAAAAAAAAAAAACAGCGCGGGATATATATAAACAAATAAGTATTTAATGGAAAAATAAATATTTTTTAATGGGTATGAAATGAAACCTCTTAATGCGTGGATGCACAAACAAATTTCTATTTTTGAAAAATCTTTTTTTTTATGGGGTTTTTGTCAATATAATGGCAAAAAACTTTTGTCCCCCACCCTATCTCACAGAGGGGTTGAACTAAAAATATGAAAAAAATCTCAATAATGTACATTGATGGGAACCAGAATAGTTCAACAGGAAATTTTGATCAAATTGGTTTTTCGCAAAATATTGATTTTTTTAGATAAAGGTGACGGGAAAGTAGATAAAAGAACGGGAAGTAGTTTTTTTATTTATTTTTTTATTTTAATACGATTTCTTCCATACAAGTACTAAAAACTCAGTGTCCCGCACCTGTTACGGGGTTACATTAAAAATCTGAAAAAATTCTAAGCATTGTGTATTGCTATGAACCGGAAACGTACGAGAGGAATTTTTTATCCGATTTCGTTTTTGGAAAATATTACAGTTTGAGTTATTGTTTTTTTTTTTGTTTTTAATTTAAATTTTATTGTGGGAATATTAAATGGAAGCTCTTTAAGTGGAGATTAAGGAACGGTAATTGATTTTCGAAATACATTTCATTTTGACTAAATTTTGCCAAGTATTAAGTATTTCGTTTAATATTTTAGCTAAAATTAAAAAAATATATTTGTATATACATGGATACATTTTTTTCTTGGCTAGAGAAGAGGTACGTAAATTTATTTTGCAAATATCGATTAGGAAATAAATAAATAACTGACCGGTTGCTGGGATTCCATTTCTAGTAGAATCTGTTAGTTTTTCATATAGTCGCAATATAAACAATGTCTCATAGGCGTTATGCTCGTGCGTGACAAAAGATCGCCCGCAAAGATCGCCCGCAAAGATCGCCCGAGATCTGGATTTGAATGATATTTTTGCAATTTAAAATATATAAAAAAAAACTTTAAAATATATATTATGGTATTATTAGAGAAAAATTGAAATTTTGAAAATTTATTGAAAAATACCACGTACAGATTTGCCATTCTGTGCGTGGCTCATCGATACAACATTATACAATATTTTCTGAATACAATTGATTTTTTTTTACAATTATACAAATGTAGTTATGCTCATATACAATTTATATATAATTATTATATTATAATTAATGTGTCACATTCACAAATAACTTTTGCAAAAGCGTTTCGCTCATTTATTATAACTGATGTTCGTTATGTCCAATCCTATACCTACACTTTGCAAAAATGCTTGAAAATTATTCTATAGTGTGGAAATTAAATATATAAAGTACTTCTGACCAATATTTTTATACATTTTAGGTGCCTTGGCCACTGATTTATTTCTGGTTCTGTAATCATGTGTGAAATATGTAATCTCTTGAGGATATTTTTTAATGTATTTCAATATTGTTAAGGCATATAGTTGATTTCAGGGACCTGAAGCTGAATTTATTTAGGTTCAGGTTCGGATTCAGGTTCAATGTGGTAATTTCGGTTCGGTTTCAGGTTCAGGTTCAATTACAGATTTTTTTTAGGTTCAAAAACCTAATTTTTTTCAGGTTTGGGTTCGGATGCGGGTACAATGAAAATGTTAAATAAAAAAGTATACTCTATTTCACTTCGTAATACATAACTAAGAGGGTCTCTTCATTTTTTACGTTGTATATTTATATCATCTTAGGGTGGTAATTCTGAGATGACACCTTTCAAAATATTTGACAATTAATTGACATTAATGACAATCTTTCATTTGTAATTTTTGAATGGATATAACCTAAGAAAAATCAAAGCCATATTTACAAGTTGACATTCTTTCAAAGTCCATTTACAACACAACAGTCATCAAAGTCACCAGATTTTGTAACGCGTTTCAAAATAAAATATACTATAAGCTGTTCACTTTTGTAAGGACAAACCAGATCTTGTTATTTTGGTTACTTTTATAGTGTAATACGGACTTAAAATGTCAATTAAAAATATTCCTTACGCTGTAAAACCGACTTTAGATTTATTGGTTCCGATAATTATTAAGAAAGTGACATTTTTTTAATACCAACATGACATCCAGTTTCAAAGGTGCAAACTATTGAAAACAAAATGTCCTCTTAGTTTGTTCTTACAAAAGTAAACAGCTTATATGAAATAATAATTTTATAATGTAAAGTATACAATAATTACCATAATAAATAATAAGTAAACAATAATTTCCTGAACCTGTTAAATATACATGGTTACTGGTTAATCATAAAAGGTTCGGGTTCAGGTTTTGGTTCACTGACCTTGAAATATAATGGTTCGGTTCAGCTTCAAGTTCACGAAATATATATGTTTTTCGGGTTTTCGGTTCGGGTTCGGGTTCAGCTTCAGGTCCCTGGTTGATTTATATTTAAAACCGGTGAATCTTTGAAAATAATCGTTTGAGATATATGATACACGGTAGAAAAAATCTAACTGCAATCTTCTTATCGTGCCTATTGATTTAAAGGATTTAAAACCAACACATGTAATTGTGTTATGTAGTGACAGGCATTCATCGTTTGACCTTCTAATAATTATCATTCACTGACTAAATTCCTACAATATCCTGAAATGTGTGAAAATTCACACTTCTCGTCAATTTTTTTACATTAAAATATTAATAATCAAGGCTAGTAAATGAAAGCTCAGCCGATTAGCGTAGCGTAGTAGTTACACAGGTGCCCTGCATTGCTAAAGTATCGGGTTCGAATCCCGTTCAGGCATGGAAGTTTCAAAAAAATAGAACTGTCCTGGATAATTTCCGAAGTAGCAAAGGACATTAAAAATAATATAATAAACAAAATTAGTATAATAATAATGTCTAGATTAACAGACGAAAATAAATTTTCAAATAATTGATAACGCCATTACTGCCGAAAATAGCCCAAAAAATGTTCCAGATATCCAACTTTCCACTATGGACGAATACGAATATACGAAATCCTGAAACGTGTAAGAATTCACACTTCACATTTTTAGGGTTTTGTAGGTATGACCAAAAAACCCTTATACCGTCATTTTGTCGTCTGTCTGTCTGTCTGTCTGTCTGTCTGTCTGTCTGTCTGTTCGGTAAAAATTGTAGACAAACGGCTAAACCTAGAGATTTGAAATTTGACATGCTTATACAACTCTTTGACCCGCACATAGGAAAAATACTAAAATATCTAAAGAACATATCCCCCTAAAAATATAAACAAATATATGCTCATCTAAAAAAAATATATTTTTTTACAATTCTGTGTAGGGTATCAAATGAAAGCCCTTGGTACGTGGATTAACGATCAAAATTTTATTTTTGCAAAATAAATTATTTTGAGGCGATTTTTGCCAAAATTGTGCAAAAAAAAATTTATCCCACACCCTGTAGCCCAGATGGTTTAACCTAAAAATATGAAAAAATTCTCAGTAATGTACATTGGTGTGAACCGGAATAGTACAACAGGAATTTTTGATCAGATTATGTTTTCGGAAAATAATGCATTTTTTGTGTTTTTAACTAAAATATGTAATATATTTAATCCGCTATTTAACATAGTAAACGAGTGAACCTTCGTAGTACAGTGGTAGCATTGTCCCTTAGTGACCTGTAACTACCGAAGAAAACTAGCGTTCGAATCCCATCAGTTTTTATTTTCTTGTTTTTTTTTTTTGCATTTTTATTTAATTTAAATTATTTTGTCAAAATTCTAGTTATATTTTGGTAAATGTTTCATTTAATTTTTGAAAGCGTAAATTTAATAACCAGTGGGAAGTGTTGAAATTATAATTTAATTCTGTTTGAATGTATACGAAATCAGAGGGCGGTGCTAATGATTTAAGCAACCAATGGAAACCATAGGATTTTCTCAAAATCTTAATGAAGCTTGCATTATAAAAAAAATACTGCACATATTTAGAAACTTAAATAATGGTATTAGGCATTCGAATTAAAAATCATAAAAAAATATTTTGACAAAAAATTTTTGTCATCCCAAATAATCACCATACAGTTACTAAATACCTGCGAAACCCTGAAATGTGTGAAAATTCACACTTTACATCAATTTTTGTTGTTTGTGATTATTTCAGATTTTTGACATTCGTCCACGTTCGTTAGGTGTGGCTTAACAGATCCTTGAAATGAAATATTTTTTTATCATTTTTCAGTAAACTCCACAGTAGGCATATTACTTTTAATTCAAAATACGTGTTATACAATAAAAAGTACTATAAATTCTCAAGGGTGTCACTTAACATGAAGGTTGAATTGAAATGTTATTTATAATATAAAATATTTGAAATTTTCTATTAAAAAAAAATACATATAAATATATATCCTTAATGTTATATAATTACATGTTAATAAAGTAGTGCAAAAGCCCAACGACTAAACAGTAATTAATGCAACATAAACAATGAATAATACATAATTACAAATAACAATGACTAATTATATATGAACGCATGCATGTTTTAATATAGTGAACATGCAGCAAATTCAAAACAGTTTACTATTCAGCATAAATTAACTACGCAATGTTACGTACACGTCATTTTTACTACATGATCTAATGTAATCTCTTTTCTAACATGGATAGGATAGGTTAGGTTATGTGAATTGCACATTATAATTTTCCTAACGATCGAGAACGAAGGTCAGTTAACTGATTTTTAATATTCACTGTTGTCAACTTCATAATACTGTTATTATAGTTTTTTAGTGTGTAGTAAAAATTAAGTTTTAAGCTGCATTCCCACCTCAGTAATTTAACACTCTGTGCGTTGTAGTTAGTTTTTAAACGAGTGCAATTGGTATGATCGGACAAGCTCGTACTATCTCGCTCAACAGTAGTATAGCAACGACAAAGCACGAGCATGTCCGATCATACCAAATGACCTCGTTTAAAAATTATCCATAGCGTACAACGTATAGATTTACAGAGGTGGGAAT
The DNA here is from genome assembly GCA_963971575.1 of Liopterus haemorrhoidalis. Classification (NCBI taxonomy): domain Eukaryota; kingdom Metazoa; phylum Arthropoda; class Insecta; order Coleoptera; family Dytiscidae; genus Liopterus; species Liopterus haemorrhoidalis. Next base: position 19,891,648 of record OZ020612.1, on the reverse strand, counting down.
ACAGCTTTAGACTTTGATATTTATACGTAAAAACATGTAAATGCTGTTGTTTACTGTTCAATTTGAACAACCGTAAACAGTTCCATTCAAGAAGTTTTTATTGTTTGTGTAAAATATTAATTTATTTGACACTTTGTTGACGGTATGCTGTGAGGCTATTTTGGTATTGTTTCAGAAATAAAATTTCATAAATAAATTCAATCGTTCAATTAAAGCAGTGGTTCTCAAAGTGGGTGCCGTACATTACTGGTAGGGGTGCCGCGTGCGTGGTGTTTAATTTATCATCGTATGTATTTTTATACGTATAATAAAATTTTATGCAACTAAATGCAGAGCCGGCGCGAGGGTCTGTGGCGCCCGTAGGCAAGATTTAATTGAGCGCCCCTAGGCAGGGCGTAACTAGCGTTTTTCGAGCATGTCAAATGAAGACCTAAAAAAAAGGTCTTTCCTTCTAAATTTCAAATGAAGACCTAAAAAAAGGTCCTCACTTCTAAATTTCAAGTGAAAACCTAAAAAAGCTCCTCACTTCGAAATTTCAAGTAAAGGCCTAAAAAAGTCCTCACTTCGAGATTTCAAGTGAAGACCAAAAACAAAAAAGAAAACAGGTCCTCACTTCGAAATTTCAAGTGAAGACCTAAAAAAAAGTCCTCGCTTCTAAATTTCAAGTGAAGACCTAAAAAAAAACTCGCTTCCAAAATTTCACTAAATTACTTTTACATTCATTTGGCATTTGGCGCCCTTTTGAATCTCACGTCAGCGCCCCCCTCGCAGCGGCGCCCGCATGCACCGCATCCTCTGACTAAATTAAAGCAAACGGGTACAACTCGTGGATGCCTATATTAACTTCCGATCGTTTTAAAATCACTACTCCATATAGCGCATTCTTAATGTTAAAAATTTTAAATAAATAAATGAATATTTTAAATCTATAAATTTATCATGGAAATCATGTGTCGGATAATGTACTGATGGTGCACCGTAGTTTGGTCGTTAAAAGGTTTTGTGTCACTAGCAAAAAAAAAAAAAATAAATACTCATATATCTACTCATAGTTTTTGACATCGATAAGCCCTAATCTCAAAAACACTATAGGCCGTACACTTTCGAAACAACACACTGCGCAGAAACGAGTTTTTGACTGAGACTGAGACTTACAGGGACTTACAGAAAATCCGGGGTGTGATATGATATTTTACAGTTGAGCAATGTAAGCCTTTCAGGGTAGTTCAGTTAAGACATATTTAAGAAGAGTCATATTTTGTTCATGATGGACTAAAGATATATTTAGAGTATTCGGTCGAGTCGAATGTATTTGAAGTCAACAAGTAATTACGTGAATAAGTTTTCGTGTCCTTATGTTAGTGAAGTATCCAGTTAAAAAAAATGAAGGAACAATATTTAGAGACTTGTGAGAGATAAATAGTTTTCGGAGTTTTTAACTAGGATTGTGGTTTTCTGTGGACAAATTAGTGTTAAATAGTCTCTCGAGTGTTTAGTGTTTGTGAATGTGTGTCTCTTTTGAATTTAGCTGACATCGTTGATTTGTTACTTACTTAATCCATAGCCTCTCTACCTTTCGGTGTGAGGCTAGATTTGTATGTTAAAGTCTATAATAATGTAAATAATAAACTGTATCGTAATTAAAGTAGATTAGTTAAAATGTTAATTTTAATTGAGAGACTCATTAATTTCTTCCTAGAATCATAGCAACCAGCTTGCGAACTAGAGGATTTTCAGGCTCGAATCCTCGCGAGTTTCGGAAACTTATTATGTGGGAGATCTTTGTTGATAACTCGGCACCCTTGCTGCCGAGTTATCTTTGAACATCCTGTATGTCGATAAAATATGTTTATTAAAATCTATTGAATCGAATATCTTCATAATTGAAATATTCGTAATTTGTAATATAATCTTTCTATAAAGCTACATTATGCAGATGAAAAACGACTAATAAAATTAACTTCTGCACTTTACACTTTGTAACTTCAAGCTCATCTTACATAATTTATAATCTCTAATGAAATGATGTATTTTAAGAAAACTAGAGCACATATTCTTTTTCTCTCCACGTGTACTGAAATTCTAGATATGTAACTGCAAAATTTCCTTCTTTTAATCTTCTGTAATTCATTTTCTAACGTAACTTAGTAACTCTTTAACAAACAAAAGATTTTATTAAAATGTTTCAATAAACATTTTAACATGATACGAAGTTGAAACTGGTACAATTTAAAATCTAATTCAGAAATCAAGCATCTAAATATTTTACGGTACGAACACGTAGAAAGATTGTTGACTGGCGAGAATAAATTTCCTTTTACTTTCAAATGTAGCACATGTAGCGCATTTAAAACATTATTTATCAGCGTATAATAAGTTGCCAGTCACTTTTTACCGACCGCCAACATATATAAGGGAGGTATTGTGATTATACCGATTTTGACATTTCGAGATTTCGATGGATCTCCACGAATTGAGGTCCCTACATAACGTTTTGACTATTTTTAGCATGATGTCTGTACGTCCGCCTGTCTGTCTGTCTGAAAAAATGATTTAACAAAAGTTGCTATAAATGCAATAACTAACAACTTTTATTCGAGACATTTTATGATAATACGAAAAAATTCTGAAAAATGTTTCGAAATTATTTTTAAGTATCTATTTTTTCATACTTATATGTAACGTTTCCATCGTCATGATAAATAATATCTCTGTTAGAAAATATTAGGCCAAGTTATTTCTACTCTGCTGCTAGAATGTATTTTATGCAAGTACCTTGTGATGACGGTCGGTCCTGTGGTGGCCACAGCTGATTTTTTATGTATATTGTTGATTTTTACCGACCACCAGCATATATAAGGGAGGTATTGTGATCATACCGATTTTAACATTTCGAGATTTCGATGGATCTCCTGGAATTGAGGTCCCTACATAATGTTCTGACTATTTTTAGCATGATGTCTGTCCATCTGTCCGTCCGTCCAGTGGCGGATTAAGCCTTCGCCGGGCCCAAGACATTTTTGATTTATGGGCCCTCAACTTACTGGCGTTCAAAGGGGAAGGGGAAAGGGGAAGAGTTCGTTGGGCCCTTGAAAATTACGAGCCCAAGACAATTGTCTTTTTTGTCTGCGAAAGTCCGCCACTGCGTCCGTCTGTCTGTCTGTCTGTCTGTCTGTCTGTCTGTCTGTCTGTCTGTCTGTGTACACGTGCTGAGCAAATTCGGTTAAAAGGATTTTTATGAAACTGCATATTTAAGCTTTTGACATCAATGGCACAAGTTGATCAACTCTTGGTAAAAATCGGTTAACTAGAAATGGGTGTTTACTCGTGTCGATTTTAAGATTTTTGCGAATATTTCATAACAAGAAATATTTCGGAAAAATTTATTTAACAAAAGTTGCTATAAAAGCAATAACAAACAACTTTTATTTGAGACATTTTTTTTAAAAACGAAAAAATTTGGAAAACATTTTCGAAATTTTTAAGTATTTATTTTTTATATATTAAGTATTTATTTTTTTATACTTATATGTAACGTTTCCATGGTCATGATAAATAATATCTCTGTTAGAAAATATTGGGCCAAGTTATTTCTACCCTGCTGCTAGAATGTATTTTATGTATTATATTACAAGTACATTGTGATGGCGGTCGGACCGACCGCCATAACAGCTGTGGCTATCACAGCTGTGGCCACCACAGCTGATTTTTAAATTGTAGCGAATCAAATATATTTCATAGTTATTAATAAAATATCTTGAATGTACTGGATTACTGACTTTTACAATTACAAATCGGTAGAATAAATTTAAATATTTTGTTATGAATTGGTTTTACAATATCTAGTCTGTATAAGTGACAAATTTAGTAGGTATGTAATACTCCCAAGCAGGTATGGGAACATTAACTTTAAACCAGGCCATTTTTAAGGAAATTTTAATAAACCAACGTCCGTAAAATTTTTTCTGTGTCCACTAACCGGAATCATAAGCGAGCTAGCAAGATAAATAAACGCCGAAAACAGTCTTTCTACGATCACGTAGAAATATTATTGCTCTGATGTAGCTGAAAAAGCCGCCTCCCACAGACCTTTGATTGATTTTCATATTTCCAGATGACGCAATGAGTCATATGAAACATTTGGTTTTAGCCAGGTGGCAACATGAGTGTACGCTGGTACAGGATGTAAAGTTAGACAGATTAAGAGAGACATTAAACCATGCGTTTCTTCCTGCAGGATTAATAACCGCAGGGAGGAAACCGCCATCACCCGCCTTCGTATAGCTCACTGTTGGTGTATCCATGGACCCCTCCTTCGAGGTGAAGAATCTCCTATATGTAGGACGTGTAACACATATTTGTCTGTGTTACACATTTTAACTCAGTGTGCACAGTTCGAAGATGTCAGGGAGAGGTTAGGTCTGTGCTATGACCTGTCAGTTGCTTTAGGTGCCGACAGAGTACTCATGGACAGACTGATGCTCTTCCTGAGAGAATTAGTGTTTTATTTGTGAAGTCTTGCACCTTATTTTAATGTGTTCTATTTCTAGACAGATATTCGATGGTAATTGACCCGTTTTCAGCCTCTTACCGTCACCCTGCGTCTGTTCAATTTTTCGAACAGACCTTTTATCTTATTTATTTGTATTTGTCCGTGCTAAAGAAAAGATTTCTTTTATTGGGTATGGGAATTTTTAATGGTTTTATTTATTTATTGTTTAATTTATTGTTTTTAATAAGTAGTGTAGTCATTTAGATCAGTGTTTCACAACCGAAAACCTACCACGGACCAGTAAAATATTTAATTTTCAACCGCGGACCACAAAAAATAAATGTGCTATTAAACAAATTTACTGCGTATGTAGACTCTACATATAATATATGAGTAATAAAAAATCACTGAAAAATTAACAAAAATCACAGTTGACAAAAGATCATAAAAAAATTAACAAAAAATCTAAAAATTAATCATTTATAAGCCTTTCGCGGACCACTAAAATTTTGCTAAGAACCACCAGTAGTCCGCGGACCACTGGTTGAGAAACACTGATTTAGATGGGCTGCGTTAGCCGCAAATTGCCTTTGTTGCTGTGCGCCAAAAATTTTAACTAACAAACAAGAAACAAATATTATTGCTGGCCTATAGACGCGCTGGATAACCAGCGCCAACCGACGAGAATAAATATCCCTTTACTTTCAAATGTACCCGGACAGGTACAACCCTTGTCGGCGCATGCACCATGTGATTATAAGTAAACAGGTATCTTTGGAACTTGCAAGAAGCCGGCAGTCACTTTTGTTTATATAGTGTTAATTTTTTAATTTAATTTGAAGCGAACCACTAATAGATGTAGCGAATTACTAACGTTTACAACTACATATCGGCAGGATAAATTTTTGTTATGGATTTGTTTTACTACTTCTAGTCTGCTTAAGTCAGTGGCAAGATTTCAGTGGCTCCTGATTTCAAGTTAAACAATTTTCACTGTATTTGAAAAAGCTAGAGCACTTATTTTTTCTCCACCTGTATTGAAATTCTAAATATGCAACTGGAACTATACGTCTTTTGATCTTCCTTAATATTGTCTTTTTCTTTGTATAAAGTTTATAACATTTTAAAAAGCATGTACTCAATTTAAAATTTCAAATTAAGAACTCTCTTAAGGGTACTTCAGTGTTTTCATTTTCCGTTCTCTGAAGTTTGTCAGAAGATTAAATGATAACAAATTTAAAAATTTAATATTCCCAGATATATAGTGTTGTTCAAATATGGTTTTATGTGTAAAATTTAATCTTATCGTGTGGCCATTGAATGTTTGCTGTATTAATAGCTATTCATTTATTTTAAATTATGAATGACAGCTGATAGTGTTTTTTGTAGACAGAAACAGCTGAAGTGTGATAATAAAATTCGATAAATTTTAAATGTCTGATTAGCACCTTTTAATAAACACCTTTTCCACTGCTGGAAGCATTCTTTGTAGGTATTTTTGGGAAGTGTTCTTAGAGTTTTCGGATAATTTTATTTTCTCTTAAATCTTTTGACAATAGCGTCCTTCTAACGAGCTCTTTAGGTTTTAAAATACGTTGCCAAGTCAAGTGAGTATGCTGGTTGGAAAACTTTTTTCTTGACCACAAACTGCCGAACCACAAAGGAAGCGTGAGCTGTTGTGTTGTCGTGATGCAGCATTCACGAACTATTTTTACATTTATTAAGCTGATTGTGTCTTCGTCTTGTTGTGTTTCTGTACCACTTAGGGTGTGAGGGTCTCTGGCGCCCCTACACAAGACATAATTCGACGCCCCTAGGCACGACAGTCCGGTGCCAGGCAAAACAATTCAGTACGCAAGACATAAGCAAGCCTGTATCCGCCAGCGTTAAATCGTTTGTACATGCTGTTTGATCGCTAATACCCTTTTCACTCTAAATGTTTAAGATCCAATGTTTGAAGTGAGGGTGAGTGTTGGTGTAAAAGCGCGTGACCTCGCTTTAACTCAAACTAACTTTAAGACCGAGATCTGCGTCCTAAACATAGAACGTATTGCCAACATAATTTCTAATATAAAAAAATACTGTTTGAATTTGAGCTGTCACATGTAACATTTTATATTATCATAAACAAGAACTGTATTATATCGACATTATAAGAAGTTTAAACTTATTGTGATAATTAAATTAGTTATTTTAATAATGTTTAATATAATACAGAGCTACAATAATTAAAGTAAAAAGTATCGACTTATATCTTAAAACAGGTGTAATATATCCTTTATTGTAGTGTCTTTATTATAGAATGGAATAAAATATCCATATGTGTTTAGTAATTATTCAATATGTGCGTCTGCGCAGGGACTTCAAAACTAGTAATTTCCTGACGTTAACTTAAGAACAAAATTACCGTAGCAGATGGCATCACCGGATATTTAAACATCTAGGGTGAAAGTAAACCGATCTTAAACATCGGTGGACTTAAAGTTCAGTCATCTTAAACATCTAGTCTGAAAAGGTATTGGCATGGGTATGGACGCAAGTTCAACTTCTGCTTGTATCAAATAATGTAATAAATATTTATACAAATTATAGGTTCTGCTTAACTGTTCGCAATTGGCTGTAAAGCTGCCTGTGTAGGTGCCTTTCTGCGTCTGTTAAGAAATGAACGTAATACTGACCATATTACTCCTGAATATACACAGATTGAATATTGTCATGAAACCTGGCAGCAGGAGGCCTAGGCTTTCTTGGGCTGTCGGGCCCAGGTCCAGCGCGAGAGTCTGTGACGCCCGTAGCTTTTTAACTAGCTTTTTTCGAGCAAGTCAAATGAAAACCTAAAAAAAAGATCCTAACTTCTAAATTTCAAGTGAAGACCTAAAAAAAAAGATCCTCACTTTTAAATTTCAAGTAAGATCTAAAAAAAAGGTCCTCATTTATAAATTTCAAGTGAAGACCTTAAAAAAGGTCCTCACTTCTAAAATTACATTTCACTAAAATACTTTTACATTCATTTGGTATTTGGCGCCCTTTTGAGTTTCACGTCAGCGCCCCCCTCGCAGCGGCGCCCATATGCACCGCGTGCCTTGCATGCTCGCTTCCACCGGCTCTGGTCGGGCCAATGATGATGATGAGGAAAGACATAATTCTAAATGAGAAGATAACATTCAAAACGTAATTTGTCACAGTAATGCAATTTTGAAACAATTGCAAAAAGACATTATAATCCTATTTCCAATAAGCTGGGAACCTAATTTTTCGACCCACTTATTTTTTATTTTCCTAACATTGATTTAAAACATTTCATTAAAATTTAAATCAGGAAAAATATGAAAAATCGATTGTTTAAATTTGGACAAATCATAGTTTAACTAGACAAAACAAGGATAAAATTTGATTTGAGCTAATGTTTATTAACAAAAATAGGTTTACATTATTTTATTTATTTTTTGTTTTAAATATTATTTATTTATCATTTTTTGAATAAACATACAAATCAGAACATTAATTTTTCAAATAATCACTTAAACCGTCATATTGTGAAACTTTATGGATGGAAGACCGTAAATACATTCTTTGTATCATTTTGTAAGTTCATTAAAAAAATTAAACAAACGCAGTTTTATAAATTTTGAATTTTTTTCTGTTCTTATTTGCGCGTGTCAATAATTCAGCTACACTTGGTGATAAAAATTGGTGGTTTTTGTGGCCAAATATTTATCTGGGGTTATAGTGTCCTAAAGAGAAAAGTAGATAATTATTTGTGAGCGATTTTGACAAGCTCACTCATTTTAAAACGATTTGTTGGATTTTCTATTATTCCTCAGAAATTTAATTTTTGAAAATAATTGTTGAATAATCTTGTTTGAAATAATGGTTTCTACGACGTTGACAGTTTGACATGCATTTCTGCATCTTTGAACTAAAAATGCATTTTATTTCATTAAACTTGTTATTTATTTCAAAACTAATGCATTATAATTTTCTTCAGAGCTTATTTTCTTCATAAATCGTTAAAAATACTTACGATGTTCACTGTTTGAAAACTTAGAGTTATATCCTTCCTGTCAAGGCGGATGTGATAAAAATAGCAAAGTCATGAAGAAATTATAAATAAATATGAAATATGACAAAACAAAACCGACATTTTTCCACTTTTACAAAATTGATTTAAGTTCCACACGTTTCTAATTTTATTTTGTTTGTTGCAGGTATGTACAAATATTTCTACTGCTGGCTTCCAAAATATCAAGTTTTTTGCTGTCTGCTACTAAAAATGAAAAAGGTAAATATTTTTGTTTATACTGCTAAATGAAATAGCCCTAAACTGGGAAATTTTAACAATAAACAAATAAAGATAACTTTCAATAACAGCTTTAAATAAAACCTTTAATCAAAGCTTATAGCGTCACTCATAATCTGAACAAATTTATATAATTTTTGAACTGATGTTTGTGATTCTGTTATTGAGAAGGGACATGCTGAATACGCTAACTGATGGCCAAATTATTGTACTAAATGCTGTAGTTAAGTTTGGATGTATTACGTATAATTTAGTGTTGCATTTTTGTAAGACTGTCGACAGAAGTTGTGAAAAACTATAAAGCAGAACAAATTGTAGTGTTTTTGACTGTGATCAAAGAAAGGACAAAGAGAGGCATCTTAGATTTTTAATTTTTCTTAAAAAAAAAAAAAAATGGAAGGACAGTTAATATTAAATATTAATTGTTGAGTTAACATGAAGTTTAAGATAAGGTAAATTTAAATAGATTCTTTACTACACAAATAATTTTATTATCACTAGACGTACTTTTCGGCTGCGAAGTAGCCATCTTCAGTAGCTGAATAAAACTGGATCAAGTCTAAATTTGCGAGTGATGATTCTGTTATACACCTCGTCACATCTGTAGCGCTTTAAAATTAAAAAATATCGCAAATAAATTCTCATTTTATTGAAATAAAAGCGTATTGTGCTTAATTTAACCTGTTCGCTATGTGTAAGTTGATGACTAAGTACTACTGTCGTATTATATTTCCTTTGATCATAGCGCCGCCACCGCTAATGTCACTTCTCAATTGAAACTCTGCACAAATAATCATAGACAAGCTGATAGATCGACAGAAGTTTAAATATAGCTTTTAGGGTTTCGTAGGTATAACTAAAGCTGTGTTCAGAGCTCTTTAAATTAGTTGACTGTGCATTGTGCGCTGTGAATAAGTTTAGTAGATAGTTTTAATATTCAAGGCAACGTTTACAGCTAAGGAAATTAGTGAGTTACGAATAGTGAGACATCTGTGTGTCTTTAAACCAACTGCGGCTGCTTCGTAAAATGTTTATTATCTATTATCGTTTTCGTAATTCAGCTATTCAAGATTTTTGCTAACTAAACCTTACCTAAATTGATCATATTTACTATTCGTCTTTGTAATTTTGGGCGGGATTTGTTGAAAGCGATGCGATGATATTTTGTTATGTTAAGGCATACAATGTGAACGTTCTCTCCAATGTAGACTGATATAGCGAATTTGTTTATATGTCTGTCTCATTAAAACAAGTCACTAACTATAAATTTGTAAAACTCCCCAATCGACAACGCATAATCTATTAAATTTGGAGCTCTGAACGGTTGTTCGTCTTGCCATATGACAAACTTGTAGTGACAATCAGCAGTGCACAAGATATAGTCTATAGTCTACTAATTTAAGAGCTCTGAACGTAGCTTAAGAAACTGGCACTCATGGATATATCTGCCTGTTTGTAGGTACGGTAGAAATAGTTGTCAAATGGATGGACCTAGAAACTTGAAATTTGACTTATACAAATCTTCGACTCGCAAATAGAAAAAATACTGAGATTTCGAAAATACATATTACTTGAAAATCTAAATCTGTATTACCGACCCTAAAACTGGGTATTCGGAATCGGGTATTTGCAACTGGGTATCTGGAACCGGTCTTACCGGGTACCGGATACCCTTTAAACCAGTATTTCTCAACCATAAACGCAGCGCGGACTTCTAATAATAATTGTTGGTTAATTTTTTGCAAGAAAACAAATATATTTAATGTGGTACTAAATATATTTATTTTATTTGTAGAAAATCACAGAAAGTTTAAAGAAAATAAACAAAAAATAAATTATTTACATAAAAAATGTGCATAAAAAATAACAATAAAACTGCAACAATAACATACGAAAACTTCCGCGGACCACTAATTTTTTTCTGTGGACCACCGGTGGTGAAAAAATGGACGTGAAGTGCGAATTTTCATACATTTCCGGGTTTTGTAGGTATGACTAGGATAATATTTTATATATTTTTTTTTCATTTCAGAAAGGTATTTTTACTATAAACGATGAACAAGATTTCACACATGAGCGCTACACAACTTGCATTACATAACGTAGCTCGCAGAAAAGTGTAGCTAGAGTAGCAGATGATAAAGATCATCAAATGTATAATTACAAAAAAACGCCTTTGAGGATAGAATTAAAAATTTATTTATAAATACATTTTTATTGATAAAAATATTATTAATAGCTATAGGGCAGTTAGCGAATCAGTGCAGTTGCGACACTGGAAACGTCACATGTTTTTGTGACATCATGTGTAGTACGTCTACATAGTATTCATTTAACGAATGTAATATTCGTACGCTGGAACTTGTATCGTAATGAAATGAAAATATAAGAATAAAAACAGAATAGAAACAAATAAACTATTCTAATAGGCTAAAGTAGTCCTAAAAAGGGCTGATATGATCAAAAAATATGATTAAAGAAAAGAAAATAGAAATACGTTGAATTTAACCTAAAAAGCAATGCACTACACACAATATCAAATGGAAATCTATAAGATATCTATAAGAAAATATATAACTAAACACAAAACTGCTAAATAAGCAACAAACTAAATACAAAAGGTTTTTAGAAAGTTAGATACATGAACACAAGTATCAAAACACATCAGAGCATATTATAAAATGTCAAACGTAAACATCGTTTTATTTAGCGATACCAATACAAATGTCCCTATATTAAATAAACACTTTTAAAATTAGTAAATCTTCAAAATGACTATCGAACACAAACTAAATATGACTTCAAAAGATATGTTTTAGTAAAATAAAAGAGTGAAGAGCAATATTAGTCTATAATTCACATGCAAAGAAAAATCGATTTAGTTATTTTTTCGCCACTAAGTTTGCCATTAAAGTTATGATGCAAAATGTTCAACTGCTTTGATTGAACCTGGCTTATACCTAAAATAAGCCTCAAGAAGATGCAAACAACTGTACAAACACTAAATTCCATATTTAGGCAACACATATTGCCCTATAGTTATTACCAGAAACCAGTGTGAGCACTTCAGAAATAATTTTTAGATATGTAGTTTGCAGGAGTAACCAGTTGTCCTGAAAGTAACCACCCATTCAGGACTTACTTATGTGGTTTTGTCCACCAGCCGGAGCAATATGCTGTAATAGTGATTTAATTAATTATTGATTTGAAAGTGAAACTTTTTTGGCCTCATTTGATTTTCCCTGTAAAGTAAAATTCCCTGCCGGAAAAAACTAAATGTTTATCGTGATTAATTTATAATAATTAAATTATAATTTCTACTTAATGTGCACCGATATTTCCTTATTCTTAAAAACTATTTGTTAACAAAAACCACATTTGTGGTTAAAAACTGTAGTCTTATAATTAACAAATGCCCTTGCAATAATGATATCAATTCACGGTTCTTACTAATAGTTAAATTATGACATTCATTCATTCCGCCCACTAGAAAAAAACTGTATGCAAAACTACAATCACTTTTATATGAAGACAATATTAACAGTTCTTTGAAATCATGACCAAACTCTACAACTCATTTCGCAATGAGTTCATTCATACTGTCAACTCTGTCCAATCCTAGAAATGTAAATTACTCAATAAGAACCGCCAACGTGTTTCATTTCACTGAATTAATTACAACATTCTCGAACTTTTAGTTTATTAACTAACGAGGGAAATAGATATATTAATACGTGCAAAAACAGCTCGCCATTAAATGAGAAAGTGCAATAATAAATTTTAAAATAATTTGTGTAATACAGGGTTATGTATTAGGCGTATGCAAATGTTTTGATTTTTACAATTTTCTACAAAAATGCTTCTTACGTTGTCTAGCAAGCAACGAAATGCATATATTGCGCCGACTGGCAATGCTGTGTGTGGAGGGTTCATGCGATACCCATTTTCGGAGCATTTGATTTTTCCATCACATGTAATCGTCTCGAAACTAGTTCAACATCCAACTCCCGTTCCTCGAGTACCTTTTATGTCTACGATGGATTTTAATTCAATAGTGGTTGTAAATCATTGGTTTTCAATATTTGCGACGTTCCAGATAATGTTGGTAACTGCAATCGAAATTACCGGTTTTAAAACATCGAAACAAATATTCATATATTTAGTATTGTAGAGACACAATCTTCACCATGAATAGAGTAAACTTGTATGCTGTAGCGCAGACGCGCATCTAGTTGGGGCTCACAGGAGATAAATATCAACAAATATGTTTTTAATGAAAAAAGAAATATTAGCCAGGTGGAAGTATGAGCGGAGCAGCATACTGGATGTTAAGCTAAGACAGATTAAGGAAGACATTAAACCATGGGGTTCTCCCTGCAGGATTAACCGCAGGGAGGAAACCGCCATCACACGCCTCCGTATAGGCCAATGTTGGTAGACCCATGGACACCTTATTCGAGGTGAAGAGTCTCCTATATGTGAGACGTCTAACACAGATTTGTCTGTGCTATAACCTGTCGGTTGCTTTAGATGACGACATGGACAGACTGATACTCTTCCTGAGAGAATCAAACTTACTGTTTTATTTGTGAAGTCTTGCACTTTATTTTAATGTGTTCAATTTCTGGATTGCAATATTCGATGATAATTGGCCCCTTTACTACCTTTTACAATCACATTGCGTCTGTTCAATTTTCTAAGAGACTTTTTATTTTATTTATTTGTATTTGTCTGTCCAAGATTTCTTTTATTGAGTATGCGTATTTTTCTTGATTTTATTTATTGGTTTATTGTTTTTAATATGTAGTGTAGTCATTTAGGTGGGCTGCGTTAGGCGCAAATAGTCTTTGTTGCTATGCTCCAAAATTTTTAACTAAGTAACTATCAAAAAAATTAATATTTTTAAAAATTTGAATGGCATATCAAATGAATCCTCTTGATACGTGGATCAACAAGCTGATTTTAAAATTTGAAAAATATTGTAGTTTTTGTATTTTTGTCAAAATTAATAATCTTTTTAATTAATGGCTAAATTATGGGTAATAATGTTATGGATTTTTTGTATTTATGGCTAAGGTAATATAAGTGTTCTTTTGAAATTAAAAATATAATGAAAAAAAAAAAAAAAAATAGCAGCTGAAAATCGAGCTCATGTTTGTAAGGAGCTATAGGCGGAGCTATATGGCGAAAACTTTTGAATTTGGAAAAATGAAGCCATTTATCAATATATTTCTTATTAATTAAATAAAGCTGAAAAAATTGCTGAGATTTTTTAATTTATATTTGATTGTGATGACATTTTCTCAAATTATATAAATTTGGTTTATAAAAATAAATTGAAGCTCTTTCTCTCTATGAAAAAACTTTTTATCAAAAAAATATTCTTAGACATCCAGCATTCTGTTGGCTTCTTAAACTTAAACACCTACACCTAAATACTACCTAAATACCTACAAAAACCTGACACGTGTGAAAATTCACACTTCACATCCATTTTTTAAAGTCAGTGTCATCTTTTCTAATCTAGTTGCAGGTTCTTCAACTGAATCTTCGGTGTTGAGCATAAGTTCTAAGTCAACTTCATTCAAGTTTTCATCTTGAGACTCTAGTGAATCATCAAACTGTGTGTTTGTTCGAAACGAGACAAGCGTAAATATTGCAATTTGCAATAGCTTTAAAACTTGAAACTTGAAACAATAACTTGAAAACGCGAATAATGAATTTAACAGCCGCGAATAAAGAAAATGGTCAGAAATTTTGTCTCCGGCAGTAAGGAGCTCTAACTGTAAATTAATCAGAGGCCTGAAAAGAAAGATTGCTTTATCATAGGACGCCCAGATATTTGAAGACAAATTCTGCAATTTTGACATTTATACTTGCTTCGAAATTTTGTTATAAGTCACAAATGTCTTTTAGTGTATTATAACTGGCAGTTACATATATTTTCACACTCAAAAATGTGTAAAATTAATCACACTTTGAACCAGAAAAAAGTACAAGCAATAAACAGTTAAATTTATTGTTTGATTCATAAAATACAATAAAACGAATATAAAATTGTTGCACATGTTCTTAATAAATTAAATAGATTTATTTTACTACTTTGCCAAGTCATATTAACTTAAAAGAACTGTTAATTTTTTATAAACACATTTTTGTTTGCATACAAAAGAAACAGCAACTATAAAATTAAATTATATTTTGGAAACATTAAATGTTCTTGATTTCGCGATTACGGAACTATAATTTCAGAAGATATTAGTAGCAATGCTAAAGGACTCAGACTCTGTAAACATGATATTGATAGCTTCAAGCGGGTAAATAAAACTCGGACGTCCCGAAAAGAAATAGAACCATACGAAGCTGAAAAAAGGCGATGATCAGGGAAAATTGTGGAGTAAGCTCAAAACGATAATAAAAAAATTGATGTGAAGTGTAATTTTTCACACATTTCAGGATTTCGTAATTATATAGAATGCAAATTTTTACGTTAACTCTTACGTAGGTGCTATTTAAAATGTACCCCACAAAATTTGAATAAAATAACCGTTCTTGAGTTTTATAAATACCATAAATACTTTATTTACCTACTTATGAAACAATGTAGGTAAATATTTTTTTAATTTTTTATTTTAAACACATAATATTAATTAAATTATTTTTCATGAATTTTATTGGTTATTTTTAAATAAAGGGCGGAGTCTACTCCCGGTGAATTCCCTGATTATTGCAAAGCAGCTACCGCCTAAACAACCGCTCAGTCTGAATCTGGACATCGGACAGGACGGACGTATCAAGTTGGGCATATACTATGCTTTGCTAGAAATTTAGTTGGTTAGTATGAAACAGGATTTTATGAATGTTGGACGTATGAAAAAATTGCAATTGAAAATATTGTAATTTCAGCTAAAAAACATTTTTAATATATTCCATAGTAAACCTAAATACAAATTATTAATAAATTATTTATTTCCGATAAAATAAAAATGGGGTACATTTGTACCCCACACCGCAACCAAAGGACACTGTAACGTAAGGGTTAAAAAATTAAAAATACAAAAAAATAAATTTTTTTTCGGAAAGCTTGTTCCATCAAAATACACTATTCCAGTCCACATCAATTTTTAGACACCTAGTACATGGAGAGATGATCTAAGAAGAAGTGCCTGAAACTGGCAGCTTAGAGCACTAGATCGAATAAAATGGAAACACACACACGGGAGGCCTATGTCCAGCAGTAGACAAGAGATGCTGGATGATGATGATAATACCCATAGGATATTCGCCTTCTTTAATGTGCCATATTCTAGCGTTTTAATTATTGTCGATTGCCATAATGACACAAATAGCAATCGTTTCTGTTCGCCAAAAATAGACCAGAAATAAAATGTAATAAAAAAATTCTGTTTAAAATAACAACAACAAAATCTTGCGTATGATCTAAGATCTAAAAAGTGAAGTGTAAAAGTCATATTGCGTCAAGTGTAACACGATGACCGCTATGGAAATGTAAACCCACCTGAGTGGAATGTTGTCGCTCGTTCTATGGGTGAAGAGAAAAAAAAACCTCTAATATGGAATGCTGAATGCATGAGTGTGGGTAGGCAGTCACGGCACCGTGAACAGAGAACCACGACCGTGGCCAGTTTCGATTTCAAGTACGATATGCCATGAATGAAATCATAGCGCGAATGCGTAGAAAACGGTTTTTATTTCCATGAGAGTCGAAGCTTGTGTTTTGTTTTTGTTGCAATGGACGGTTCATTCATTAGCTCAATTAAGTGATTTGATATTTAGGAATGCGGATATGAATAATAAATACAGTATCGAGTTACATTTCGAAAAATTTGATAAAAATGTTATCGGTTAATATGGGAATTTATAAGTGGTTATAAATATTATATTTTGCATCCGTAATTTAATCATTGATTCTATTTTCCCATTAATAATTTGTGACTCGAGTGGCTAATATATTGATAATACCACTCTCACATACAGACAAATTGATATCCCCCTTATGTGATTTTAGGGTATGCAGATGACCTGCATATTATTTCAAATAAGGTTGAAGATGTAATGTACCTAACTGACCTTATTGATGTTGAAGCTCGTAAAGTAGGACTCATCATCAGTAATGGAAAAACCAAGTATCTTATTGTTAGTAGACGCAGTCATGAGAACACCACCAACTTGAAAATTAATGGCAACACTTTTGAGACAGTTTATACTTATAAAGATACCAATGCATCGGATTTTGCACTTAGTCACCTCTTCAAAACGAAACTCTTATCTAGAAACACCAAGATTAGGTTATACCAAGTTATAGTACGCCTCGTACTTATGTATGGCTCTAAAACATGTACCTTAACAAAGCGAGATCGACAACACCAGTCAGTTTTCGAAAATAAAATATTACGCAGAATCTTTGGTCCCATTCAAATTAATGGTGAATGGAGTATCCGTAAGAACAAAGATATCTGAAAACTGTACTCAAAGCCGAGTATCACATAAGAACTGAGAGGTAGAGGATTACAGTGGATATTACATGTGATGAGGATGAGGGAGGAGAAGGTTAGAAAGATATGAATGGGAAGATTGAATACTCGTCGACCAGTGGGAAGACCTCGCAAGATATGGAGTTATCATCTAACAGAAGATCTATTAAGTTTTGTAGATATTTAGTAAGTGATAACAAATTGTGGGTATATATTAAAAATCATAATTTTCAATGTCCTTTGAAAGAATAATTTTACAAGTGTACTTAATTACGAGATGCGTTTGCATCAAAACCCTATGGCTACCCAGTTTTCCAGTCAGTCAGATAAATATTGCAAAGTACGGTGTCGCAAAAAATTGGATAACTTTCGAAATAATTAACAGAACAAAAATTCCTGTTGTACTATTTTGATTCACGTTAAAGTGCATTACTCTGGTTTTTTTCATATTTTTAGATTAACCCACCTCCCCCAGTTTTAGGGTGCAGGACAAGGGTATTTTAGTATATTGTGTCAAAATAAAGAAATAAAAAAAAAACTACTTGTCGTTTCTTAATTTCCGTCTTAAGAGATTTATTTTAATGCCACACAATAAATTTAAAAAATAGAGTTATTTTTTCATCGACAAAAATTTCTATATTTTTCGAAGAACTAATCTGATTAAAAAATCTTGCTAGTCTATTCCAGTTCGCATCAATGTACGTTTCTGTAGAAATTTTCAAAATTTTAATCAACCCCTTTGGAAAATAGGATGGAACACAAAAATTTTAACACATTTTGTCAAAAATCCCATCAAAAATAAAAATGTATTGCTTTATCCAAACATTAATAGGTTTCATTTGATACTAAAAAAATTATTTATTTATTTATTTTTTATTCGTTTAATCAGAGCCGTAGCAATGTTTTTGCGCCCTTGGCAAATAAATTAAATAACTTAAAATAGCGCCCTTTTCCAAAAATACAAGTGACAATCTAAACAAAAGAAGGATGGTCCTCACTTCCAAAATACAAGTGAAGAGTGAAGACCTAAAGAAACAAAGGTCGTCGTTTTTAATTAAACCACAAGTGACCAAAAACAAAGAAAAACACACGATGGCGCCCCTCATCAGCTCTCGGGCCCCTGGCACTTGCCCCGATGCCAGGGCGTTGCTACGGCTCTGCGTTTAATACATACTTGTTTCCCGCGATGAGTTTTTTTTTCTCAAATGTCTCAATAGGTTTCCTATATGTAAAACCTTGCCAAATTTCAACTTTATAGGTCCAGCCGTTTGACCACAATGTCTACCTAACAGGCAGACAGGCACATGGGTGACGTTATAAGGGTTTTTTTTTTGTCATACCTACAGCACCCTAAAAATATAGCTAACAATGTTGTCACTTATTAGATATTTGGCACTAAAAGGGATAATTTAATATTTATTTCTGAAAGGTTTGTCCAAGTACGTATGTTGTTGTGGCCCATTTATTCAACCTAGAAATAAATGAAATATTTGGGCTGTCAGTTGTAATTAAAATGTTTGTAGAAGTCGTAATTAAAAATGGGCTTACATTTATTCCATAATTACAAAAGAAAGGCGTTAAAAATAAATTATAAAGCATCATGTACGTGAACTTTGATATTTATTTAAATTTTCTAATCCAGGACATTGGAATTAATTCAAAAATACACAATCCCAACGTGGGCTTATGTAATTAAAATTCGCAAACAATAAAAATGAATGAAATAATAAACCCAACAAATAGTAAAAATTTCGTTTAAAATTTCATAATATTCTAAATTTATATTCAACTTTCTTTCACGGTCAAGTGTAGGCGAAATTAAAATTTATAATGTTTGTCTCGTTAACAGAAATGGACCTTGATTATTATTTCTGTTCCATTTATTTTTCCTTATTAAAATATTTTATTTGATAAATGTCATGTTTAAATTAAAAACAATGAAATTAATATAGAGTAAAACATGTTTAATAACAGAAAATTGAAAAAAGAAATAAATTATTCGTTATTAATAAATATATATTTAATTTAGTTTATATTGGAAAAGCGAAAAACAATCGTTTGTGTTGTAACAAATTTCAAAAGCAGTCAAAACAACAGTGGCGAACTGGCCCGCCAGTACACCGAACAATTTTCCGGTCGGTTGGTCCCAACAGAGTCGGTTCTTGCATCAATGGGGTTGGCTTTTGAATCGGTGTGGTTGGCCCATGAATACAAGGGGGCGAGATATTCCATTCTCCAGGGCCGTTACAATTTGCCAGTTCGCCACTGTAAAACGGTTTTCGCCAAACTAACGATAACAAAGTTGGATTTTATTTTCTTAACATTGCAGACATGTATGTTAAATGTAATGATGTCAGCTGGAAGCAATGCTTACAAAATTATGCATATGAATATGGTAAAATTGCATTGAGAAAATCGTCTTCCAAATAATATAAGATGCAATCTTGAAATAATGTCAACTACTTAGAACTACCTCAGTGTTAATCTCAATGTACAATTATTACTTAAATTTAATGTTTAGTTACGTTTAATAAGTATCCATTTTGGTTTTGATGAGGATTTTTGGGGTATAAAATTTAGATACTAAAAGTGACAATAATTTTGGGATAGTGGGAGTATTATGTGCAATAGTCTAAATGCGCAGGTGTAGCAATTTTAACAAACTTTTACTTTGCATGTGCCACTTTTCCCTGAAAACGACTAAACTAACCAAATAAATAAATTGTAAAAATTGCTTTCAACTATCTATCAGCGATAACTTAGATTTCGTAGCTGCATTGTTGGTACATGATTTATACATTAATCAGAATTGAAAAAATAAAGTAAAATCTATTCAGTAGTTCCAAAGATATAATGGTCAACCGGCTTAGCGTAGTAGAAACATGGCTGCCTCGCGTTGCTAAGGTCTCGGGTTCAGATTCAGTTCTGGAATGGAATTTTCAAAAATTAAAAATTGTTCTGGCTAATTGCTAAAGTAGCAAAAGTCATTAAATTTAAAAAAAGAATGTATAATGATATTTGTGCGCGCGGTTCCTATTTAACCCACTTCAGAATTGAAAAAAGAAGAATTTTTAAAATATGTTCAGTAATTCGAAAGATTTAATGATATTTGTGCACGCGAGTAATACAAAATTAATCTTTTCGGTTAATTAATATTTAACGCATTTTCTTGATATTATAAACGGAAACTTATTTCTTCAATGCAAATTTGGTACACGATTTAAACACTTATCAGAATTTTTAAAATTGGTTCAATAGTTACAAAGTTATGAGAATTTTTACAGGGAAAGTAATATTGGGTTAGTTTTAATCTCTCTATCTGCCAAAATGTTTTAATGGGACACGCTTACAGCTATTCTGAGTGAAGACTGAGTGATCAGTAAATATATAAAATAATATACATAGTGTAAGACCGTTTTCACATACACCGGCAGAATCGGTGCCAGCGTTGGAGAAATATAATCAAAGGGACGTTTTCACACGTAGCCTGGCCTGGTAAATTTGCCGGACTGGCTGCCGGTACCATTAGAAATAAATGCATCTCGCCACATCG
Organism: Liopterus haemorrhoidalis; assembly: GCA_963971575.1. Taxonomy (NCBI): domain Eukaryota; kingdom Metazoa; phylum Arthropoda; class Insecta; order Coleoptera; family Dytiscidae; genus Liopterus; species Liopterus haemorrhoidalis. The sequence goes on along the minus strand of OZ020612.1, from coordinate 19,870,808 downwards.
AATGCCGAGCTGGCATCTTATTGCTTCAGTATCCTGGTGCTGAATACTATATTGGAAAGTAACTGAATAATTTATGTTGATCCTCTCTAAATTTTTCAAAGGGAGGGTAAAAACTGCCTTCCAAGTACAGTCAAATCTGGATGTACCTAGTGTTGTCCTTTGTATTTGCCTCGTTGGATTTCCTTCTAAGGTACAATGACCGAACAAGATGACGGCGTGTGTAAATTACTGCAATGGTTAGAGCCGGTCCTGGCGTTGGTGTATAAAACTACACTTACGTGGAATATGTATCTATTTATTCTGTTCACCGTGTAAACTGAAAATGTAAAATTAAGATCGACGATAAAATGTTTTAATCAAAAAAAGAAAAATACCTTTGAAACACCTTTTGGTGCCCTACGCTGCTTAACGGAATAATGGATGAAGAAATAGTGCTACAGTGAAACCCGCAATGATCAAAATTGCACCATACAAGCTATAGCTTTTCTTATTTCGAAATTTTTCGTGTAAAGCAAACATTATTGGATGAAGAATGATATGTATTCTATTTATTGTCTTAATTGTGTTCAAAAATAAATGAATTCTAAGAATTGTATGTATAGTTTACCCCATTAGGGAAGAAAGTTATTACCAGGAATGATATTATTGTCACATTCAGTTATTTCAGTCTGATGTATCAGTCAGCTGTTCAACTCACATATTCTAAGGGTGATGTTTCACCCTCTATATGTCAACATATATTTACAACCCTGTATTTAAATTTAGAAACTAATAACTCACCGAATATTGTGAAAAATTGTTTGTAAACAGGCAGCTTCTATTTGTGAAGGCAATATATCTTTTCCATTTCCGTTATCAAAGATATCAAATTTGTTTCTTGTATTTCAACATATTTTTCATTTTCTTTAATAAAACTTATCTTTTACTAATTTAGATGGTTATTTTTAACTTCTCCTTGTATCCTTGCTGACGCTGGTAAAACAGCAAGGATATTGAAAAGAAATTGCGAAATTATTTAGTTATTTACTGTATTCTATTATTAATTCTGTTATAATAAAAGAATCGTTATTGTTATTTTTAATATCGCTACTTAAAAAATAAATCTGACCGATCTTTGAAAATAAAAAAAAGGTTTTCAACTCCAATGTGGCTCATGGAGTAGTTTTTTTTTTTCTCAACTATACGGCATTTAAAGCCACCTTGTTGGCCTTTCTTTTCTAATGAAGGAGTACATGTAAGCCCTTTTTAGAATTTGTTGGTATGATCAAGAAATTCTTATACCGTCATTCATGTGTCTTGATATTTGCTGCAATTTCCCTACTAAATTTCCTTATTTATCGTGAAAAATGATTGAATACCGTCTTTCGTTGCTTAGTTCGTTTTAACTTTTCTTTGATGGCATATTAACGCTCTCAAACCAATAATTGAAGTATCTTAAATAGTAAAAAAGTTATTTAGTAAGTTTTGGAATGCAGTAAATACTTTATAATTATATTTAAATAAAGTAAATTATCCCTCACTGTCCAAATCCAATACTTTCTTAAAACTAGGCATTTACATACTTAGGGTTTCAGAGGCTATTAGTCGGCTAATTGTAACATTACACCGCAACTTTCTGAAAAAGTAACTAGAAATATTTACTCATGATGGTGGGAAACATTATTTATACAAAGAAATTATGAAAATGCCCGTATAAATAAAAAAAATATTTGTGAAACATAAAAACTGCAGAGTTTTGGAAGACTTTACTACCACTGTATGTATATCATATACACGGGGAGGGGAGTATTTTGGTATTAGTAGATACTATAAAAGCTGTGGCCACCACAGGACCGACCGCCATCACAAAGCACTTGTTTAATTTATACTGCTTTATCAAAAAATGTCTCAAATAAAAGTTGTTAGTTATTGCGTTTATAGCACCTTTTGTTAAATAAATTTTTTCGAAATATTTCTCTGTTGCGAAATATTCGCAAAAATCTTAAAACCGACACGAGTAAACTCCCATTTTTTGTTAACCGATCTTTACCAAAAGTTGATCAACTCGTGCCATTGATATCAAAAGCTTAAATATAAAATTTCATAAAAATCCTTTTAGCCGAATTTGCTCTGCTCGTGTACACGGGCCGACAGACAGACAGACCGACAGACATCATGCTAAAAATAGTCAAAACGTTATGTAAGGACCTCAATTCGTGGAGATCCATCGAAATCTCGAAATTAAAATTATGAAATCGGTATGATCACAATACCTCCCTTATATTTGTTGACGGTCGGTAAAAATAATTTTATACGGTTTTAATGCATAATAATTTCAATTAATATTGATATTTCTTTCTTCTGGTGCACTATCCGCTTTTGGAATGTTGGTTACCATGGTTTTATTGATGGCAGCTTTCAATAGAGATTGAAGACTTCCCGTACCACTGTCGTAAATTTTTGAGTCAGCAAGTCCTTCTACTTGGCCCTCTACTGGCTTTGATTTTGCTCTGCATGATTTGCTGGAGGAGCTAATATTTATTTGGGATCCTCATAATGTGTCTCAGGTATTTCAGCTTCCTGTTCTCTGTATTCTTTAAAACTTCAACATCTTTTTGTATCTTCCTGAGAACTTTGGTATTAACGACTTTGTCGATCCAGCTAATGCTTAGTATTCTGCGATAAGACCATATCTCAAAAGCCTGAATTCTTTTGTATGTAGCCTCCATTGAGGGTCCCTGCTTTCATTCCGTATAGTAAGGCAGGAGTATGTATGCCTTCAGAATAAGAAATTCAGACCATAGTAGAACATATGTGACTTAAGACCTTATTGCTACTACATTACCCTACAGTACGCATTTAGATGCTGTGTAGATTTTTTTTTTTTTAATAGAAACCTTTTTATTCGAATATTCGCAAAAAAAGGAATTTATAGAAACATATGGAAAGCCAACTAAGAAACCGTTGTTAAAATAAAAATAAATACAACACAGTATTGCGACTGGCGTTTGGAAAGTCATAAAAGAGTACAATAACAGATTTTGTCATTAGATACACAAGACACTGTAAAAATCTCAATAATGTAAATTGATGGGAACCGGAATAGTCCAACAGGAATTTTTAATCAGTGTAGATTATCGAAAAATATTATGTATCGCCAAACTGTCGAGAATTTATTGCGTAGCATCAAAAGAAAACTCGTAAGACGTATATATTAAGAAAGACGGAGTTTTTAAAATGTATTTATTTGAAAACGATTTTTGCCAAAAATGTACTTTAAAAAAAACACTTGTCCCACACATTATAACCCAGGGGGGTTAATCTAAAAGTCTGAAAAAATTATAACTAATGCAGATTGATGTAAACGTTTTGAAAGTTATCGTAAGTTTTTACAACACTTACTATATTTAACCGTGCTTACAATATTTCTCTGACTGGAGAAATATCTAGATCTAGATGGAAGATGTGGATTATTCTTTCAAAAGTTATCAAAAGGTTTGATTTTTTAAGTACTCACAAATTGTTATCACGTACTAAATAACTACAAAACCCTGAAATGTGTGATAATTCATATTGAACATCAATTTTTAGTGTTTCAAATTATGATAAATTCAACTACTCTTGTGTATTTGTCAATTGACAGTGCACAATAGAGTTGTAAATTTTTATTTTATTTTTTTATTTACTTTTTTATGAATATCAGCAGTTTTTGTACACATTGGTTTATTTAATCTTGTAAATTTCGTTATGATTTTGGCCAAAAAAAATGTACATTTTAAAATTTACGTCATCGTGACGTAGCTATCGCTAGTGGATGTTCTGCTTATTATTTGACCTATGTTTATTATCTCACTCTTCAGTGCATGAACTTTCATGCATTTATTGTTATCTTTTGCTAATATTTGTTGTTATCAAACATAAAATTTGTGATCAAACAGATGATCAAATCTGTTTTAAAGATTAATGAAAATGAAAAAATAATGGGTATCATTGACGTTATTTGTGCACATATTAATCTAAGACAATCTTGTGGTCAGCTACATCTTTAAAGGGCGGCGTTTCAAACTGATAATATGTTCTAATTAACAATTTTCTGATGGAAAAGCTATAATATTTTCTGTTTGCTATTCTTTGAAGTGTAATTACTAAATTGTATTAATTTAATATCTTTTTACAAGTCTATTGAGATGACATGTCGCATCACTCCTACAAACTTTTCTTTTGCTTTTCTGTGTCAGTTTTTCTAAGTGTATACTTTCTATCTTCCTATTTTTGTGATGTGTTGTTAATGACCTACCGATGTACATATTTCTTTACCATTTAGTTTTCTTTCGTATTCCTAACTTAGCTTGTTTACTGGAAATCAACTACATATATTTTTTGTGTATTATTCGGAGTATTGAATTAAATCTCGTTCTTGCTTGTTTTCTGCAAAATTTACTACATTATGTTATATTTCCTGTAATTAAAATTCTTAGTTTTATATATCAGTGAAAAATATTAAATATACAGAATTAACGAAAAGAAATTCCAAGAAAAGATACTTAAATATTTCCAGTAAATTAAACCTCAAATCTCCAGGAATTCTTGGAATCCAAGTTTATCTTGGTAACAATAAAACACACCCTCCATACATACTGAAATGTCAAACCAAAGCTTATAAAACCTAATATGTTACAAAACAATTTAGTTTCTAGATCTTTGCTCACTTTGAAATAAGGATACTCACATTAGGGTTTTGCACAAATTTTTTAAATTGTTTATAATTTAATACCGTAGCTAAAAATAGGTGTAACATATGTGAAATGCCACCCCCAAAATATGTTTATGGCGTTGTTAGGATTAGAATTTCCTTGTTAAAATTGATGATGTCATTATATTGCTTTAAGTTAAGAATATAATGATTTGTTTAACTTTATCATTAGGGTAAGATGACATTTATTTTGTTCAGGATTTATAACGTAACAGATAAATGAATATAATTATGCGATGTCAAAAGACTATACTGGTAAACAAATACTAAAAGTCTTTAGTGACTGCCATAAATGTTAGTTTTTTTAGTTAACGAAAAAGACATTAAGGTAAATCTTATTTCAATTCCGAAATCCCGGGACTATTTTTCTCCTAATCCCGAGTTTTCGGGATCCCGCAATTACAAACCCTAGATCAAATTATGGTTGTTTGAATGATATCTTAAATGCGTATTTTTATTGATTTTATTTATTTATTTATTGTTTTTATTTATTATTTAATATGTAGTATAGTCGTTTAGCTGGGTTGCGTTAGGCGCAAAAAGCCTTTGTTGCAGTGCGTCAGAAATTTTAACTGACTAATGATATCTTAAAGTGCATTTACGATAAGAATGAGTTGCCGTCACACTTGGATAATTTAATTGCAAATGTAAAATTGAAATATACCCAAATTTTTAGCATTACTCAGTTGTTACATTTGTCATCTATAGATTGGTATCCCTTTCCGACGTTGTCACATTTTAAACAGCATTTTGTCGTATTTGTTTGACATTAGAACGAGTGAGGTTATGCTTACGTTTTATTATGAATGGTATTTAATATTATTGTAATATAAATGCACAAAAAGGATGAAAAGAACACGAAACATTTCTAACAATTATTATTGATGATTCTTACACACTGAAATTTTTATTTAATTTTATTTAGATTTGTATATATGGTATTTAACGTCATATTCCACACTTAATATAATTTATACCATAAATTTTACGACAAATCGGTTGGAAAGAACTGCTCCGTATCATAATTCACAATAACTCCTTTCCTCCATAGGTAATATAGGGTTTCAATTTCTTTTTAGAAATTGTTCAATATAAAGTAATGACAATTAGTGAAGTGACAACACATCAAGTTTTCCAAAAGTGATGTCATCTTATTTTTATCGTGAATAGACTTTAGTTGCACATTATTGTCTGTAACCTTACCAAAATCCAATAATTTGGAAAATCACATTTTGTCTTTTAATATTAGGACTTTTAAAATTAAGTATTAATTTAATTAATAACTAATTTAATACCTTACATAAAATTAACCCTGTATTGCACGGTTAATAGCATCACTGAAAGCAGTGACCTGGTACAACTTTTTGGTCTTCATGTTCCCTCATCTCAGACCCATACCAAACGTTATTTCACTCAACAAATTTTAATACTAATTCCTTCCGTAATTCCCCCCCCCCCCCAATTAGTTGGCATCTACTTATGATATGAACTTTGGGACCATTGATATTTTCAATTCTGCCAAACTTCTGTTCCGCCGAATGTGCATTGAAATTCTAAAAGAAACCTTATGTCGTCCAATAAATTGCACATTTTATTACTTGTATCTATAACATTTTGTATTTGTGTACTCTCTGATTATGTACTTTAATTACTAATTGTTTAAACATGTAACGTGTATTTAACAGAGAACACTTTACTGGGCCTGCCCTGTGTGTGTTCCAGTCCAATAAATAAATAAATAAATAAGGTTTTGTAGATATGACCACCAAAAAACCCTTATAACGTCTCATGTGTCTGTCTATCTGTATCTGTAGAAATTGAGGTCAAACGCCTAGACTTAGGAAGTTGAAATTTGGTATATTTGTTTAACTCTTTGACCCACATGTAGGAAAACTATTGAAAGTTAAGTCGCGGGGAAAATATAGACAAATATGTAGTCAACGAAACAAATAAATGTTTTTTTTTAATTTTGATTGGAGTATCAAATGAACCTCTTAATGCGTGGATACCCAACAAATTTTAATTTTTGATAAAACATTTTTTTATTGTATTTTCACCACAAATGTGTCAAAACAATTTTGTCCGCCACCTTATTTTCCTAAAAATCTGAAAAAAATATCAATAATGTACACTGATGGGAATCGGACTAGGAATCATCAAGAATTTTTAGTCGAATTATTTTTTCGAAAATTATATATTATATATTTTGCAACCGTGCTAATATTGTTTAACTGCCTAACTGTATAACTAGATGATTTTAAGTTTTTTTTTTGTTTGTTATTTATTGTGTGGTAAAAAAAAAGCCCTTAAGACGTAGATTCAGGAACGAAAGGTAATTTTGTAAAATGTCTATATTTTAACACGTTTTTTGCCAAAAATCTTCTAAATAACATTACTTTTCACACCCCATAACCCCCAGAGTAGCATAAAAATCTGAAAACATTTTTAGTAATGCACATTAATATGAACCAGAATAGTACAACAGGAATTTTTGATCTCATAATTATTTCGAAAGTTTTTTTGGGACACCGTGCTTACAATAATTATTTGACTAACTAAAGAACTGGGTAGTTATAACTGCTTCTTAATGCTATTTTTCTCGTAATTAAGTATGCCTGTTAAGTCTCTAGATGGAAACATCTATACTCTATCTCTGAAATACTGATAGTAATAAATCATTTTGTCAGGCAGTTACCAGTGGCGTGCACATTAAATTAAAACGTGCACAAAAACACACGTTTAAATTGGTTTTGTGAATTTCTATATTACTATTTATTATACGGACGCCTGTGACCATATTTATCATATCATTAAACACACCCCTGTGACCATATTTTTCCTCAAAATTTTAGGGTCAAATTTTTATGGTCTATTGTGTTTAACCCTAGTTCGTACTCACATATAATATGTGCGGCGCACTCGGTTGTTTTTAACAATATTTCGTTTCGAACTATTCATATTTTGTCGCTTTTGTTTTACCGCTTCTGTGTGATAATACAATAACTATTTACAAATAATAAATTTTATTACTATCAGTCTTTCGGAGATAGAGTATAGATGGAAACATCTAGTTTATTCTTTCAAAAGTTATCGGAATTTATGATTTTTAATATGAACCCACAATTTATCAATAACTAAATATCTACAAAACCCTGAAATGTGTGAAAAATCACACTTCACAACAATTATTAGGCCTTGATTTAAGTAATAATAAAATAATTTATTATTTATGTATCAAACAGAAATAAATCATTTATATTAGTGATATACTTAGGAAAAAAAACTACACATTGTCAACACTGAGAGATATGTTTTCTGAAATTGAAAAGGAGATTAAGTGATTCTAAAAAAAGACATTGTTCAATATATTTCTTATCAATTTAATGTCGACTTACATTTGAAGCAAATTGCAAAAAAAAAAAACACTGGGATTTTTCACATGCGAAAATATTACTTGAAAATGAAAATATTACATTGCCAAATGATGTCTTTCTAAAAGTCAAATCATCAGAAAAATACTTTTGAAAATATATTTGGTTACTAGCCCTCTCATTTAAGGTACATAGTGCCGGTTTCTGAAAGCTTAGTGTACTATAAGCAAATAGTTAACTACGGTCACAATATAACAATCCCATAAGTAACCATAGCAAACATATTCTAACTATTTGGTTATAGTTAACGAATCTTTCAGAATCTAGCCCTTAGAGTTTTAGAAAATAATTAATTTTTTGAACGATAAAATTTTTATAATTTTAAACAAAAACATCAGTAGGTATGCATTACTTTTTTAGTTTCTTAAATCAGACCGTATGGGACATGTTGGAGACATACGTTTTTTGACATATTTTAAACAAAATCTTGATGGTTTTTAGGGTTTGTAGGTATGACCAAAAAACCTTATACCGTCATATATGTGTGTCTGTCTGTACGATAGAAATTGTGGTGAAACGGCTAAACCTAGAGAGTTGAAATTTGGTATGCATATATTTTTCTGTAAGAAAATATATGGACATATATGCAGTCCGATAATTATTTCTTGAACGTTATGCAATATTTGACAGAAACATTTAGTTATCAAACTTCTATCCAAGGACATGTACACATAGGCGTACATTCTATTTTTGTTACCTTATACGAATGGATTATTAAATGAACACTATTTTTCTCTACACGCCAATGAGTTGATAACAAATTAAGTTAGAAACACATTTTCGTTGTTCCTCGGGTGAGTTCGGACCAACGAAGTAATCTGATTAGTTCTTTGTTAAATTGGGATTTTCAGCTGTGAATTAGAATACAGTTTTGATATTTTAAAACACATTGTTTACCATTATGCAACGGTCAGGATTTAATGATCGCACTACATGAAATTTTATATTTTTGCCAAATGTAAAAAAAAAATTAAAATCACATGTTTATCACGCCTGCTTTATAATTTCGTACTCACGTTCACGCCCGGTCACGCAGGTCAATTTGATAACGTTCACGTGGGTCACGTCGTGAGCAGGGTGACCAGGTCTTAGGTTTTCACCCTCCGTCTCAGGGTTGCCGATCAGAATCTTAGAGCTCTGAGTTTTGTTATAAAATCTCCGGATTTGTAGTTCGGAGGTAAGGACCTTTTTTTGCTCATCACTTACATTTCGGAGGTGAAGACCTTTTTTTGCTCATTACTTGAATTTTGGAGCTGGGGACCTTTTTTTGCTCATCACTTGTATTTTTTGGAGGTGAGCAAAATTGAATAAAATATACTGTATTTCCATTTTTTTTTTTTTTCAAATTTATGGTTTACCTCAACTGAAATCTGGTCACCCTGATCGTGACCCATCGTGACCAGATAAGCTTCACTGCCCGCGCCCATCTTTAGAATACTCCTAACATTTAAAGAGCAATTAGTAATAGTTGATTCTAGCAATTACATTAAACTTCAAGTATGAACGTAATGCTCTACGTGGTTAAAATACCATTATAATTAATATCAAACGCGCTGATATTCAATTTTAGTTAATCAGTGATTTTATGTTCTACAAACTTATATACTTCATAACAAACTTAACACAATTTTAAAGGTAATTTCGTTTGACATAAATTTTAAAATAAGCTCTATTTGAAAAGGTTATAGCATTATATTAATGCTCAATATTAAAGCTCGAAAAGTAGGATTCAAGCTGAGAAATGAAAAACCAGGTATCTCATTATTAGTGAACACCAGTGCCGTGCGGTGATATTTTGTTGCCTGGAGCTGACGTTTAAAAGAGCGCCTATGTCCCATATCCAGGGCCGGGCCTATTAAATTTGGTGCTTGTCCGAAAGATTCTTAAGACTTAGGATTCTTGCCTGTCCGAAAGGTTATCCAGGATTAGGCCGGTCTCACACTGGAACCGGCTACGTACGACTGCCGACTATGAATGACTTGGTCGTACAACTTGAGCTCTCACATTGGAGCATACTTGACGGAGTCCTTTGTTCTTCACAGATGGTTGTTGTGTTGTGGTTGCCGTGAAATTTGATTAAGTTTTTTCGTATTTTTAGGTTTTATTCGTATTCGAATAATTTGAAAAAAATTAGTTTCGGAAGGTAATACAAACCTATACCTATAACTGCGGAATTAACTAGTATTCCATACAGAACAATTCAACGTATAATTGTTCGTGTTTTAAACCCTATAGAACTAATATGGAACCAATTAAAAGGTAATGTGCGCTGGAAAAATACAACACCGACAGAAAGTGACACTGTAGTACAATTAATTAAAGACAAAACAAGTGCAATAAGTAATGATTTGTGGAAAAAAATGTGTAGAACATGTAAAGACAATTGAAACAATTTTTTTTATAAATCCACCAAAGAAATCGTCAATAATTATTAATTTAAATGACGGTGGTAGTGACACAATGTGTGATAATGATATAAACAATGGTAATAGTGATAATGATTAATATTTTAATAATTTTAAATTACCATAAATTGACTAGTTCAAAAAAAGAATGATTTTTGCTTGTGCAGATTTGAAGTATTTAATATAGACTATAAAGACTTTTAAACAAAACGATTTTTAAATATGCCTATATTTATAATTCAAATATAGCCAGTCCTAAAGCTTGATAAAAATGTAAAGGAATGTCATGTGAGTATATACAGTTAATTCTAAACAGCATATAAGAAAACACGTTTATTTTAAATAGTTATTACGGTCCTGGTAATCATTTTTAACAGAACCATAAACTCAGCAGGTATAATGGTTATACTGTCAGTCATTATTGGAATCAGAAAGTGAGGGTAGCCATTTAATTGGGGATGTCCAATATAGCAGACGTCTGGCCGTGAGTGACTATCGTCAACCAATTTTTTTATTTTATTACAAAACGTGAGAGGGGGTAGTTATCAATAGAAAGGGAGTTTCCCTATCTTCTACTGTCAACAAAAAAATTGCAGATAAAAATATTTTCTTTTAGATAATTTATAACGGAAGTGTCTGTGTTTTTAAACAATTTTTTTAGTATTTTATTTATTTATTTTTTTGTAAAAGTAAATAAAATAATTAAATTTTCCCATTGATAGACATATTTGGATATATATATATATATATAAACGAAACCTAAAAACAGGAGACCAAGACTCACTTCGGGCTGTCGCGACCAATGATGTTGATAGAATAATTTGGTTAAATTTAAAAGTATCCCTTGTAGTTTTCGATATCCCCATACAATCACAGTTAAATGGGACACCCGGCACATGGGTTTTTTAGCGCACACAGAAAAGCAGCTACAGTTTTTAACCGGTTACGAACGGCTAGACAGAGCCCGTAATTTGTATAAATATTTTTTACTCAAATTATTTGGCATAGTCAGGATTTGAACCCACGTCCATACTATAGAAGTCATCGGCAAGAGAAACACTTCAGCGCTTGCATCCACAGGCTTGCATGAAACTAGTGCATTTGCACAAAAACCAAAATTCCCAATTTTAATTTTCCCCTACAACTTCTTTACTGAAAATCATAAAAGATATTAAACAAAATTTTCCTGAGGTAACTTTTTGTTTATTTTCCAGTGGCGTAGTAAACAAATTTAACAACTTACAGTCGACAACATAATGTTTCTTTTGAAACCTGTCTTTTTATAATTGAACTGAAAAGACGATTTTTTTTTTTTATTACAATGATATAAGATTAAGAGACGAAAAATGGTTGATAATCATGCTATTATGGCAAAATGTGACCAGGGCAATATGTTAGCTTCTTTTATAAGCGTAACTATGGACCTGCTACGCCCGCAACCTCGGAGGCTTGTTTTTATTAAGAAAATTCTGCGGGTGGGGGACAAAATTGGAAGTTACACCACTTCTCTTTCACTTACTAAATAGCTACGAAATCCTATAATGTGTGAAAATTAAAACTTCACATCAATTTTTATTTTGGACTAAACTATAGTTTATATTGAAATTCTTCTGATTTTCATCAAACATGAACAGTGATACTGCAAGTTATTTATACTTAACAGATGATATGCATTTCAAGTTACCTCTCTTTGCGGGCGGTCTTAAAATCAATGAAAAATGCATTTAACAAGAGACAAGGATGGAAGCATCAGAAACGGACAGGCAGAGACTTGTGCATCTCCGGTTCGGACCGGCAAAGCGCGTATGATGCACACAGGAAACCAGCATGTCCGAACAAGCGGAAGTTACGTCGAGATTACTAGATGCAGCGCGCCAACCGGATGTCGGGCCTGTGATAAACGACTCTAAACTACCGCCCACTAATATTGTACGCATACATTATGCACACATCTTATAGGATTGACATATTTTTGGATACACTGACTCTTACCGCGTTCAGTTCTCTAATAGCCATAACATTCGAGGTAACTCTTTAAAATCAGAGAGTTTATTACTTCAAGCAAGGGCATATATATTGGGTGGGTTTAGGGAGTTCAAACCCATCCCCCTATGGCAACTCCCCAAATATTCATCTAAATGAAAAAAATTATAGAAATAAAAGGTTTATTACAAACTATTTTTGTCATACATGATTTTGCTGTTCAGTCAATAATAAGGGCGATATATGTAGATTTTAGTTTTAGGGTGTCCCCCGTTACGCCCCAAATATTAATTTAATTTAAAAAATGCATTGAACAAAATAGGTTTATTTTCTTACTATAAACAATTTTTGTTATATATATTCTTCTGTTAAGTGAATAATATGACAGATATTTTAAGATATTTATATTTCACTTCCCTGTTATTTGGTCATAATGACTAGAGCATTATGATCAATAACGCCTTCTCATTACGCCCTCAACAAATATTAGTCTTATCTACAGCCGGTACCTTATTTTTTTATTGCCATAATCTAAAAAGGTTTCGTATTCTTTTTCATATTTCTGTTTAAATTTAAGCGGTAACAAACTTCCAGTTCATTTTTGTGTATTTTCCTCGATATATTCGGGTAATTTTTGCATATTCATTGTGATTATAAAATTAATTCTGACAATTAAATGACTAAACAAAATCGTTTGTTTTTAGGGTTTTGTAGGTATGACCAAAAAACCCTTATACCGTCATTTTGTCGTCTGTCTGTCTGTCTGTCTGTCTGTCTGTCTGTCTGTCTGTCTGTCTGTCTGTTCGGTTAAAATTGTAGCCAAACGGCTAAACCTAGAGAGTTGAAATTTGGCATGCTTATACAACTCTTTGACCCGCACATAGGAAAAATACTAAAACATCTAAAAAACATACCCCCCTAAAAATATAAACAAATATGTGCTCATCGAAAACAAAAATATTTTTTTTTAATTCTGAGTAGGGTATCAAATGAAAGCCCTTAGTACGTGGATTAACGATCAAATTTTTATTTTTGCAAAATAAATTATTTTGATGCGATTTTTGCCAAAATTGTGCAAAAAAAATTTTGTCCCACACCCTGTAGCCCAGATGGTTTAAACTAAAAATCTAAAAAAATTCCAAGTAATGTATATTGGCGTGAACCGAAATAGTACAACAGGAATTTTTGATCAGATTATGTTTTCGGCAAATAACGCATTTTTTGTGGTTTTTGGTTCACAAAGTACAAAAGTTATACCAATGTAAGACACTCATTTACAAAGCGTCCGATGGCGCAACGGGTTAGCGCGCTGGTGTCGGATGCTAAAATTCTCTGGAAAACGAAGGGTTTCGAGTTCGAGTACGGACGGAGTGAGTTTTATTTTTTCTGTTTTTTTTTTGCATTTTTAATATGTTGAAATTATTTTGTCAAAATTCTAGTTATATTTAATTTTCAAGAGCGTAAATTTAATAACCAGTCTTATTATATGATTAACAGACGATAAATTATTTTAAAAATATCGTTCATTTTGCCGTGATTACTATAAAGTAAAATTTGTCCTACACACTCAGCATACCGCCTTCACTTATTATATACCTGCGAAACCCTGAAATGTGTGAATATTCACACTTCACATCAATTTTTTGTGTATAAACTGTTTACAGTCATAAACTACCAGATAAGTATAAATATCTGTTAATTTTTACTTTTTATTTATGTGAAGAGAAAAATAAAATCTTGTATGCACCATTGGCGTTATTGAATGATTACGCCCATCGAGCGACATCCATCCCTCGGGCTGTATTACGCCCCACTCCGGGCGTAATTATGTTAGTAACACCCTTGGTGCATAAATAGCTATAAACCCCGAAACACCCCCATAAAATAATTTGGAGGTGTCTTATAACCTATGTTAGAATCCTGGTTTCACTCTATCATCATATCAAATTACAGTCTGTATAATAAGACGTCCTTGTTGATTTTTGGCGAACTATAAGAGAGAAAAGGAAAAACTAAAAATAATTAAAAAATTAACAGTAAATATTATTACGGTACTACCTAATAATTGGTCCAATCTCCATTATTATCAATTATTGCTTGGCATCTTTTCGGTACACTTTCTATCAGCTTTTCGACATACTTTGGCAGTGATCTCCATATCTGCCGTATTTGACGAGTTAGCTGATCCAAATTTTGAACGTTTATTGTTCCAAGTTTATATTTCATGTAAAAACTAGATTCATCCGAAAAAATTGATGTGAAGTGTGAATTTTCACACATTTCAGGGTTTCGCAGTTATTTATTAACTGTGTGATGATTATTTGGGATGTCAAAACAAATTTTATGTCAAAATATTTTTTTATGAATTTTAATTCGAATGCCTAATACCATTATTTAAGTTTCTAAATATGTGCAGTATTTTTTTTTTTTTATATATAGCAAGGTTCATTAAGATTTTGAAAATTGCGCCTGTGGCTTCCATTGGTTGCTTAAATCATAAGCCTCGCCCTCTGATACCTTCAAATATAGAATTAAATTATAATTTCAACACTTCCCACTGGTTATTAAATTTACGCTTTTAAAAATTAAATGCAAAATTTACCAAAATATAACTAGAATTGACAATAAAAATGCAAAAAAAAACTGAAAAAATAAAAATTGACGGGATTCGAACACAGTTTCTTACAGTAGTTTCAACTCCCTAAGCGAGAACGCTACCACTGTGCTATACAGGATCACTCGTTTACTACGTTAAATAGCGGATTAAATATATTACATATTTTACTTAAACTGGTTACTAAATTTACGCTTTTAAAAAAGAAATGCAACATTTGCCAAAATATAACTAGAATTTTGAAAAAATTATTTAAACAATATAAAAATTAAAAAAAAAAAACAAAAAAAAATATTGTCTCTTCTCGAAGGGTTCGATCCCTTTCGGATCGAGTTACTTGGGTGAAAAATCAGCGACAAAAACCTCTACACCAGCATACACGTTCCAGTGTAGCGTGTTACAAAGCTATAACTTGTGTACATTATTAGCCAAAAATCACAAAAAATGCGTTTTTTTCCGAAAACATAATCTGATCAAAAATTCCTGTTGTACTATTCCGGTTCACACCAATGTACATTACTGAGAATTTTTGCAGATTTTTAGTTTAAACCATCTGGGCTACAGGGTGTGGGACAAAAATTTTTTTGCACAATTTTGGCAAAAATCGCCTCAAAATAATTTATTTTGCAAAAATAAAATTTTGATCGTTAATCCACGTACCAAGGGCTTTCATTTGATACCCTACACTGAATTGTAAAAAAATATTTTTTTTTTTTTCGATGAGCATATATTTGTTTATATTTTTAGGAGGATATGTTTTTTAGATGTTTTAGTATTTTTCCTATGTGCGGGTCAAAGAGTTGTATAAGCATGCCAAATTTCTACTCTCTAGGTTTAGCCGTTTGGCTACAATTTTTACCGAACAAACAGACAGACAGACAGACAGACGACAAAATGACGGTATAAGGGTTTTTTGGTCATACCTACAAAACCCTAAAAAACCACATCACTCCAATCGAGGTCTAAATTTTCCTTGGCTCAGGCGAGTCGTTTTTCGACATGTTGCACCGATAACATTGGTTTTGTTTGATGCTCGACTTCTCAGGGTCATTAGACTTAACTTAATGTTATTTTTTAACAAAATTGCCTGATATTTACGTAAAGATAACAGGATTATTTAAAAAAACGTTAAAAATCTTATTTTTTAGTAGTCACTTTTTTTAATCCACTATTAGATAAATCGTCTACATTTTTATTAATTTTCTAAAGTTTCACCCAATATTTCACGAAGTTTACTGACTTGTGCATATACTGTGCTGCACTAGAAAAGGACATTTTTTGACCTTTTGGGTGGGTACATAAGAATACCGCTTCAAAACGTTTTGCATAAATAGCACTCATTAATACATAACCACAATACTGAAAGACAAAACACTACTTAAACAATTTTTATTATCGAGCGTATTAGGTCTTGATGTTCTTATCATGTTTGAGCCTGTTTATTATTTGTGCACATGCCTGATCCTGAGTTACAAGCAAGTATGTCTTATTATAAAGACTGTACGTGAAAATATGTCCAACCGTGTTTGCGTAAATCTCAGAGAGACAAAATTTGATTTTTTTGCGGATATTGTCTTAAAATCATTTGAAACGTGTACAAAATAAATATTAGGCCGAAAATAAAAACAGATATAGCGTCCTATTTTATTAATATAAATTTGAAATGAAAATTGTGTAGTTAATTTTTGATCACCTGTATATTCCGATATTTTTCAAAAATATTTGTATATTCCAAACTATATCTGTACCGTTCTCTAAATGAATGATCTATAAATCTGTTGTGCGAAATGGGGGAAAGTTCGCGGTAATGTTTTTGATACTCCTGATAATTTATTGGTGGATGGAACGATTACATTATCGTTAAAAATAGACGTTATTATCTGCTTTGATCCTTACTTGGAACCACATCTAAAAATAAATTAAATTTGTTTATATAATTTGGATTTATGTAAGACAGTTTATTTACGTAGATTAATTCCACAACAAAGTCAATTTCAAAGTGAAATTTTAAAAGAAATCACAGTAATAACCAGATTGCAAATATGTAAAATAAATTTTGCAGTTTAAGAGTTTTCCAAGCGTTTATATGTTTAATAAAAATTTATCCGGGCTATCGTCATAAAACTATATTAATAAAATTATTAGTAGTTTATATTCGGAGAGCTCTGCATTTTCGGATAAATGGGTAGCTATTTTTTTTTAAATTTTGTTTAGGACATGTTCAAGACTGAAAGTCGATTTCTTCGAATCGAAGCAAATTTTAGCAAAATATGTATATAGCTACCCACAGTTTGTGTGTTAAGATTAAGAACTCGAGGTGTATACAGGGTGTTTGTTTGAAACGGGGCACCCCGAAAATCTCCTTTATTTGTAAAGATACAAAAAATCTTCAGAAAAAAGTTAAACTAGATAAAAAGGCCCATCTAAATACTATAATAATTCTGAGGCACTTCCGGTTTCCACGCAAATGATGTCAAGTTTTGATTTAGCATAGGGAATCGATAATTTTATATTTTTTCCTAAAAGTACATTAAATTAGCTTTACAATGACACCAAAAAATCATATTTTTATGTTAACCATTTCAAAATGGCGCCCATTTATTTACAAAATAATAATCAACATAAGTTTTACAAAGTTGAACGTAGCAAGCTTTGAAAACAATAAAAAAAAGAAATAAAATATCTCTAAAATAAACTATTTGTCTATTTAGAAGAAAAAAAAAGCAAAATAAACTATTAAACTCTTGTTATTTATAAAACATTTAATTGAAAAATTAAAATTTAAGTTTTTTCCGTTTCAAACAAACACCCTGTATATTAATATTATTTCCCAAATGAACAAATACCTTACTTAATTTTCTATGATTTTATTTATATTTTTTTATACAAGTAAGAATAATAACATGTCGAATATCAAAATCTAAAATCTGAACAACTAAAAATTAAACTGAAATCTTTTTTGATTAATAAGGCCTATTACACCATAGATGAGTATTTGATGGACAATATTGTTTTCCCTGAGCACAATCGGGCTCTTGCTCATTAGTTTCGTTTGTGTTTATATAACTAGTTTTGTTTTTTATCTGCTTATACATACTAAATAGGTTATTTTATATTGTTAATGTAGTAACTTTCTTCAGTCTCTACTGACGATGCTATGTACATTTTGTGTATAACAGCACTGAATAAATAAATACTAAATACTAAAAATATGATGAGGAAGTAATGGGATTCGGACTGGTCAGAATTTAAAAATTAAAACAATATTTTAACTTCGCTAACGTTTCGATTTATATTTTAAATCTTCATCAGAGCTAAGTGACTTCAGACCAGTCCAAATTCCATTACTTCCTCGTCATATTATAATCTGCGGACGTAACTCATCTAATTCAAGTAAGAATAATTATTATTTTATTGTAAAATAACAATCAAATGTTTTGTTTTTTTTTTTCAAGTTTAGAGCCTTTGCCACTAAGGCAATTAGCCAATTAACAATTGTAATTTTTCGTTGTAATTGTAATTTCAATTTATTGGATAAATATTATTTACATTGATATGCAATATTACATGATACAATCTCATACATATTTTCCATAAATGATATGTCATTACTGTAAGGCCTTGGTTCTCAATCTTTTTGAAGTCGGGGAACACTAAACTCTGATATCTTCTTGCATGGAACACTAAACTCTGGTATTTTCTTGCGCGGAACACTACCAATACAACACAAGCTTTAAAGCCGGGGTAGCTAACCTTTTTGAAATCAAGGCAATGAAAAACAAAAGGTCATTGTTCGCAAAAATGACTTCATTATTGAAGAGAATAAAAGGCACCGTGTCGCAGGCGCATTGTGGGTACACTTGCTCCCGCGGGTGCGAGTTTGACCACCTCTTCTTCAAAGTACTACTTTTTTATTAGAATAATATAATAAATATCGATATTGACTGATGCAAACATATTTATTTAAAAATTACTTAAAACTTCATTACTTAAAAAAAAATCATATTTAATGCGATACATGAGCTTGGTGATCTTTGCAGATTTCAGCAATATTGGGACGAATAAATAATAATGCTACTCGCATCTCCTCTTCTAAATTTCCCAGGCTCTCGCGTTTCTTTATTTTAATATTAATTATCGTTGAAAATTATGCTTCGCAAAGATGTGACGTGGAAAATAATAATAATTATAGTGCCTAGACATCTTTATTATTAGTATTCATTCGGGTATTCATCTTTAACAGAGATCCAGAATTTTTCAGGAGTATTTTCAATGAACTTTTAATCTACTATCTAAAGAGAGCGACGTCAGTTCTCCTTCTTCATTCAGAGTAAAACTGGAGGTCAGAAGAAGCAAACGGATTTCTTATCCAATCGAATGGTTCAGTTTAACAATGGAAAATATTTTTCAAAATTATTTTACATTGTGTTGATTTTTCTTTTGCAACAATTTTTAATTGTGTATTTGATTTTTACATATCTGTTTCACACATTTCTATATAAACTATCAATATCGTTCTTAAACTACTCGTACTAACGTACGTCCGTAGTTTATATCTTTCTTTGTTATATTTGGATATATTCAAATGGTGTGATACTTCTTCCTTATTCTCCGAACGACTGATCCCTTACTTTTGATTACCTTCTAGGTTGAACCATACTTTTTTTTAACCGTCTTTGGCCAACAAAGTTCTCCTGAAATTTACCAATGAGTGATGAGGCGACACTTACAACAACAATCAGTGGCGCAACAAACACAAACTCCTAAATCGTAAACATTTGCCTCGCTGCCTTTTCTTTTTCTGCGTTACACTGAAAATTCGTTTAGCGAAAAATGTGTTTCTTCTTACGAATCGTTTTTCATAATTTTAATATTCGTACCGCGAGAAAAGTGTACTTATTTTCATATTTACTTTCTGTTTCTCTGTTATCAAGTTCTTCATCGTATAGCATCAAGTTTTTTCCTTCTATTAATTTTATATTATAATTGTCATCAACGTATCGCATTGCTTTATTTTCTTTTTCATATTCTCTATAACAGTAACCAAAATGATAGTAAAAAGTAGCGGTCTTAAGATGCGCCCTTGTTTCACCCTTTTTTTGTTTCGAATTCCTTTCACCGTTCATTATTTGTGCGAACATCATTCCTTGTTACATCGTACAGGCTTTGAATTCGTTGTATTATCCTTTCATCTATACCTTTACACTTCTTGTATTCCACAACAAATTTGAGTCGAACACACTAAATTAAAATGGTAGCCGAAACACATCGTTCAGCTATATTTCGCTCACCCTATGCAATTTATCATTTCATGGTGTACAAGCGAGGTATAATGTATCTTTTCAGTCAAAATTGCTCTTAGAATCGATTGATGAAGTCATAAAATCTCATCCCACAACGCTCTTTATAATTTGTTCTCTTCTCTCTTCCCTACATTCTAAATCCCCGTATACGATTCAGTATATTCCATCCGTAATTTAGACATTTAACAAATTTAGCGGAATAATTCATTTCCATGTGGCGGAAATTACGCATTGGTACATTACATTTATTTTTCCAACCGTATGTTTAGTGTCTTTTTAACGAGTCAACGCTATTTGTCTGGCAGTTTCCTTCTGTAAATGCATATTTCAGCGAGGTTTGGGATCGCGGCAACGGAAGTGCTCGTGAAATGCATACACGATAGACGTTATGCGTAGGATGGTCTTGTTTGCGAAAGTATACGGAGAATTTTATGGGTTATTGTTGGGTTTGACGGGTTGTATACATACTTGTTACTCGTTTTACAACCATAAACATTTTTCTTGTGGGTTGAAAGGAATAAATTATTTGAATTTTTATAAAATGGAAGTATTTACGTAGGAATTGAAAAGAAATGTAACACATACTTGGCGTTTGAAAGTTGAAAAATTATTGAATTTGTTAGGGCGTATTTTTTTATATAAATAATAGTAACAGGTCACAGCTGGTTTTCCAGCCCACTGGACTTTAAATCACCTATAGAGTAATTACTTTTGGTTTACGCTTCATTTTGTTCTAATTTCAGAAGAGTACTAAATATATATATATATATATATATATATATATATATATATATATATATATATATATATATATATTGTAGGGAGTTATTACAAATAAAAATTGACGTGTGAATTTTCACACATTTCAGGGATTTGTAGGTATTTAGTCAGTGAATGATGATCAATTAGAAGGCCAAACGATGAATGCCTGTCCCTACGTAACACAATTACAAGTGTTGGTTTTAAATCCTTTAAATCATAGGCACTATAAGAAGGTTGCAGTTAGATTTTTTCTACCGTGTATCATATATCTCTAATAATACCATAATATATGTTTTAACGCTTTTTTTTTGGTGTATTTGCAAAAATATCATGCAAATCCACCTGGCAACACTGCGGGTGATCTTTTGTCACGCAAGAGCATAACGCCTACAGAGACATTGTGTATATTACGACTATATGAAAAACTAACAGATTCTCTACTAGAAATGGAATCCCAGCAACAGGCCAGTTATTTATTTATTTTCCTAGTCGATATTTGCAAAATAAATTTAAGTACCTCTTCTCTACCCATAACAAAATATATCCATGTTTATATAAGTATATTTTCTTAATTTTAGCTATGATATTAAACGAAAATCTTAATACTTGGTAAAATTTAGTCTTTAGAATGAACTGTATTTCAAAAATCAATTACCGTTTCTTAATCTGCACTTCAAGAGTTTCCATTGAATATCCCCACAATAAAATTTATTTATTTATATCTTTTTTTTCATTAACACAAAAACTGTAATATTTTCCAAAAACGAAATCGGATAAAAAATTCCTCTCGTACGTTTCTGGTTCATAGCAATATACATTGCTTAGAATTTTTTCAGATTTTTAATTTAACCCCTTAGGGTTAAATTAAATTAAGGTTAAATTAGGTGCGGGACACTGAATTTTTATTACTTTTTTGGAAAAAATTGTATTAAAATAAAAATAAAAAACTACTTCCTGTTTCTGTATCCACGTCTTATGAGCTTTCATTTGATACCACAAAATAAATTTTTTTAAAAATATTTTTTTTTTCGACAACACCAAAAATTCAATATTTTACGAAAAACCAGTTTGATCAAAATTTCCTGTTGAACTATTCCGGCTCCCATCAATGTACATTATTTGAGATTTTTTTCAAATTTTTAGTTACCCCACAAAAAAAAAAGATTTTTCAAAAATAAAAATTTGTTTGTGCACCCACGCATAAAGAGGTTTTATTTGATACCACACTCCAAATTTAAAAAATATATATTTATTTTTACATTAAATACATATTTGTTTATATTTATCCCGCGCTGTATTTTTTGAACTCTATAGTTTTCCTATATGTGGGTCAAAAAGTTGTACAAGTATGCCAAAATTCAACTTTCTATGTTCAGCCGTTTGGCTACAATTTCTCCCGGACAGACAGACAGACACATGAGTGACGTTATAGGGTTTTTTTGGTGGTCATACGTACAAACGTGAAAACATTATTGCTGGAATGCTCCGTATTGTTATCTACCTACCCAGAATCAGAAGTTCCCTTCAAAAGTATGATTTTTTAGTATACTTATCATTTTATTTTCGAATTTTATAACGCCATATATTTGTGTAATATTATTTTTTCGATTTAATTAAATGCAGTAATTGTAGTGACATTTATATTGGATATTAAAAGTTTGCAATCCATTTGTTATTGTTTGTATTTGTTGTGTAAATGACACAAATGATAACTAATTTAGAATCGCAATTTAAAACATAAATTTACTCAATTGTTCACCCGAATCAATTTATTTATAAATTAATTTAGCTATTTTAATTATTTTATCAATAAAGTGGCTAATTCATCTATTATCTTCGAAATAATATTGTTTGTGGAGTGAAGTTTCCTGACTTCAAAAACATAGGGCATCAAAAAATTTACCATTGGGTTCATGTAGATGCGAGCCTTTTGAGTTGTTTCCAGGGGGTCTATTCTATAACTTGACGCCAGTCACTTGCACACTGGTAAGGTTACTTTTATACATACTAGGTCTGTTTGTAGAGCCATTCCAACGGTTTATTATCGTCAGACGCAGTGCTGAGTTCGTAGAAGCGCGTTATAAAGTACTCTACGAACAGACCTACTGTTCTGTAGGAACTTTCGATTGGACAGTATAAAAGAAAAGTCGAAAAGCTTACGGAATAAACCCTTAGGATTGGTCAGAAGTTTTGCTTTCCGTGCATGATACGAGGTGTGTAAATTGAGTAAACTGACTGATTTAAAAAAAAAATATTCGAATAGAATTATAATTCATTATCGTCTCCCTCAAAATAACTTTCTTGGGAAGCCACACAGCACTGGAGACGGTTCTTCCAATCCTGATAGCAGTGCTGGAACTCGGATACTGGAATAAATTTCGGCTGGTCGGTTACGGACGTTTGAATGTTTTAGAGTGTCCCAAAATGACGTCCTTTGAGGTGATTTTTCGATTTTGCGAAGAGGAAATAGTCACAAGGACTCAAGTCAGCCGAATAAGGAGGCTGAGGAGCCACAGGAATGTTTTTACTGGCCAAAAACTGGTTTATTGAAATTGCTCCAATTTTTCTCATCCCCAATTCATTGGCCAAATTCTGATGAACGGGAGTCAAATTCAACTCTTCCCCGATCATTCTAACTGTCAACCAACGATCTGAACTCACGAGCTCCCGGATTCTGTCAACATTTTCATCGGTTCTTGAAGATGAAGGCCTTCCGCGGCGTCATTTATCTTCAATCAACTCTCCTCCTTCTGAAAATACCTTAAACCACCAAAAAACCTGGGTCCTTGACAAAACACTGTCTCCGTAAACCTGCTGAAATTTTGCAAAAGTTTCCGTTGCACTGTGCCCAAGTCTGAAGCCAAACCTCTGATAGCCGCTGCCCGAAATGAATGTCACTCATGGCTGAACGCACTAGAAAAAAGTGTTTCACGAAAAAAATCGCTATGGACAAAATTACTCTAGCGAGTTCAAGCTCGTACTGAAGGCGTATCACCTGCCGCCCCTCTAAGTCCTGCGTCCCATATGTTGCCAGATCAAACAATATGTTGCCAGTCCGGTTAATTAATGTACACACCTCGTAAGCGCCACCAGGTGTTGAGAAGAAAAAAAGAATCAGGCAAAGCAGTGTCGGGAACACATCCGGTACGTAGAATACATCAGTGTTGTTTTATGACAGTGTCGTTTGTAGCAGTCCTCTTCGCCCGGCGCCGTTTTATGGTTCTTTATTTTGTCCGGCATTTTGTTTTCTTTCTTTTAGGACCCGAATCTTATATCGTTTTTCATATTTTCTTTGCAAATGTTGCGACATATCGAAGTTAAGTCGAAATTTAACTAACTTATATGGGATTTTCCTATATTCCTACATTTAAGTCTCAACCAGAGCCAACTAATAGAGACAAAGACAGACCAGACACAAATGGAGAGAGTTACTAGGGACGCTGTTGATTATTGTTTTGTTATTGTTGATAGAGTTGATAATTGTGTATTCACTTCTATCATTATATTTTGTAACTTTTAACTAGTTTTTCAATATAATTTGTGTATTAAAGACGTGTAGTTTTTCATTTTGAAGACGGAAATCCTACAGATTTGGGGCTCGTCCGGGATTGATTAGAAAAGAGACGAAATTATTTGTAAACCAGTGATGTTGTGAAGATGTCAACAAAGATTTATAGAAGTGAATAAACGACGTTATTTAAGCTGATAAAAGATGTAAATACGATTTAACAATATTTAAAAAAGGGTTAATAACAATTAACGACGGGTTATTACGGAAAATTACGACGGGTTATGCGACGGGTTATACGACGGTTTATGACGGGTTATACGGGAAATCCTACAGATTATATTAGAACTAATTCAAATGTATCTGTATGAGATCCGTTTAAGATCCGACTTGTAGAAACGGATATGGATTTTTATTTTTTACGGATCATCCGCGCATACGGATAATGAGTTGCGGCGCACCACTAGTGCTTACATCTGTCGCCACTGTAATAAGTTGAACTGATTTGGTGAGGGTTGAATATTTTATTATTGAAAATTTTTGATGTTGAAACAATCTTTCCCATTTCCACTCTTCAATTTATTATAAGAATTATATCAATGAATATTTACAAGAAAGTATATACACTATTGTGAGCTGTTTATTTAGGTTAATAACAGTAAACGTGAAGCGTATTTTCATGAAACTGTACGGAAAATGATATTTGCATATTTTTCCTGAATTAGGATATAACTTTATTCAAATGAGGTTTGCGCGGAAATTCACATCAGCTGTATTGTGTCGGTTGCCGGTAGTGTAGAGAGGCAGCCATATGAAATGTGTTGTGTGTGGTTAGGAACTAGGCAATAGAGTTCTAATTACTTAATTCGACAATTACGTGCCAAATTTAAGCTTAATCAACCGTGCAGTTTTAGTTGTGGGCCTGGCAAACTAAGTCTAAGTGACTCGTGACAATAACTTCATCCAAATTGAATCTCAGATAATCAATATTCAAACATTATATTTACTACCTATATGCGAAATTTTTAGTCAATATTTTTGTTGTTGAATTTTCATAATACGGCAGTTATTGTACACTGTATACAGGTTGTCTCTATAAAACAATAAATGGATAATGACTCTTTTAAAAGATATAATGTTATTTATAAAGTTACGGTACCCCTAGACCTTATTAGACTTTAATTATCTGATCTGTTGCTCTAATCAAACATTAGATACATTTAATCCCTACCGCAAGGAAGGTGGTAAGTTTGTTTTTTCAAATGGCACCCTGTTTTCCAATGTTATTAATTGGTAGCATATTTTTCTAAGTATATAAATATAAATATTATTATAGTTGAAAGTACAAAAAAAAAATACAAAAACAAAGTCAAAAAAATCATGGAAAATAGAAAAACTATGCTAGGAAGGTTAAATCATCATCTAAATATTCAGAGATGCTATAATAAGCTTTTTCTAGCGAGAAGTTTTTGATACAATATTTAAAATTTACATTATTCAAAGTTCTAATTCTAATCAGTAATTTGTTGAACACAATTGCTCCGAAATAAGTAGGCAAATTTTTTGACATATTGTACTTGATTCTGGGAAGTCTGATGTGTGACCTAACTCTGGTGTTATACAAGGTGTCTCAAAAGAAATTTTATATTTAGTGGATCGATTAAAAAAAAAGTAAGCCGTATATAGAAAAAATGTTTATTAATTATTAAAATATACTTTTTGGGGATTTATTTCTTAAAAATAATATCGTCTAAATGTAGACCCTCGCGTTCTCGGCACTCATTTAATCGAACAGTAAAATTACTTATGACGTCTCGGCAGGTGGACTCAGGGATGGCTGCCATTTCGTGACGGATATTTTCTTTCAAATGCGCCAGTGAAGTCGGTTTATTGGCGTAAACTTTAGATTTAAGATAACCCCATAGGAAAAAGTCCATAGGGGTTAAATCTGGACTGCGTGGAGGCCAATTTATGTCACCTCTCCGGGAGATCAATTTGCCTGAGAAAATTTCACGAACACGTGGCAGAGACATATTGGACGGTGTGAAGTTGCTCCGTCCTGTTGGAACCATGTTCTTTGGTTATAGCCAGGAAAGTTTTGCAGTTCAGGTACCAAGAAGTTGTCTAACATCTCCACATAACGCTCTGAATTCACTGTAACTGCACGCCCCCTTTCGTCTTCAAAAAAGGAAGGGCCGATAATTCCTCGCGCCGACATCGCAGCCCATACGGTCACTTTAGGCGAATGTAGGGGTTTCTGATGTTTGCGTTTCGGATTCGTTGCACTCCAGTAGCGGCAGTTCTGCTTATTTACGTGGCCATTCAGATGAAAATGAGCTTCATCCGAAAACAAAATGTTGGTAAACGTTGAAAATCGCTCAATCACCTGATTTTCGAAATTAAGCCTCTGACTGGCATCTTGGGGCTTTAATTCTTGCACCAATTGAATTTTGTAGGGGTGCAGCTTTAGGTCTTTGTGCATAATGCGATGTAATGATGATCTATGCACATTTAAAGCACTTGCGCGCTTCCGAATTGAAAGGTTCGGGTCGTCACGAACAGACTGATTAACATTCCCCACGTTTTCTACCGTTCTTGATGACCTTTTTAGAAGTTTAAAAAGACGAAGCCAGTCAGTTGAGTTTCCCCAAAGTACTATACCGTAAGTAAGGCTAGCCTGAACATAAGATAAATAAACAACTTTCGCTGACTCTAGCGACACATGATTTATGATTTTATAAAGCATAAAATTGCATTTGTTTATTTTGATTGCAGTTTCAGCAATGTGTTTTTTCCAGTTTAATTTTGTATCTAAAAAGAAACCAAAAAATTTGACTGTGTCCGTTTTATATAGTTCATTATTATCCACGGTCCTATTTAAAATAAAAACCATGTTGTGAGTTTTTCCAAGTTGAGCTTCATGTGAACCAACGTGTCGCTTCAATTGTGGTAGTGTTGATACTCTCCTGAATGTCGATGTGGTGTACCCCACTGTTCACAAATGTTGTATCATCTGCATAGATGATCTTAGATGCATTGACATTTATTGGAAGGTCATTAATGAATAATATAAACAGCGACGGTCCAATAATTGTGCCTTGCCCCACCCCTACTTCAAGGTACTTAAGTGTAGCAGTATAAAATTTGTAAATGACAAAACTATATAAATATTGGTGAAAATTGTTTTACCTATTCGTAAAATATTTTAAGTAAGCGCTGAAAATGGAAAGAATGACATGGTGGAAGAATTAAATAATGAAGCCGAAGAGATAGTACTCAAATCAGCCTAAATAAAATCAAAGTAATGACAAATTTAGTTCTGAGTGGTAATTTGTGAATCTCGGGTAGACCCATTGATCTAGTGTCTCACTACAAATACCTAGGACATGAAATCACTATCGGCCGGGACAACCAAAACATAGAGATTAATAGAAGAATTGGTCTGGGATGGTCAGCCTTTGAAAATATGACGCACATTTTAAAAGCCTCTGAGCCGCCCCTGAGTGTACGCCTGGTAGATTGTATGGAGAATGACAAAACAGCTTGAATTTCAGTTTATTAATGCTGCCCACTGTTTTAACTGCAGTATAGAGTTGTGCATTATTGTGTTGCAAAATTACACCTTTCGACCGCTTCATTTAGTGCGAATGACAGGCTTTAACTTCTCTATAAGCATCTCACAGTAACATTCACTATTGACAGTTTGCCCACGCTCTTAATAGTGTTGAAAATGAAATTAAAGTTGCGGTACATCAATGGCTTTGCGAGCAACCTATGAACTTTTTTCCGCAGATATTTCACCTGTGTTGACAAGCTAACTGACTATATTGAAAACTGACATTAATTTAGTTTTTATACCGCTTTTGTAATTTAAGACAGGGGTGTCAAATAATTTTTACAAAGTTCTTCTTTGCCGATACATTTTTACGGTCGTTCTACTTTCCTAAAAATTGAGGCTTAGCCTCCACCGCGTGATTTTTTTTTTTTTTTGTTTACTCGAGTTGCACAGTAGCTAGAGAAATCGAACAAATCTTTAGAATTATACGTTTGACCGGTCGAACGCATTCGACGTTATTGGCACACCTGATTTAAGAATTAATATAGTTGCCCTTATTTAATAATATGTATTTGCGTGTAAAAATATCTAAATAGTTATTTCTGTATCATGGACAAAAAGTGGATCTTTTTCGTCCGCATCTGAATTTGATGAGGAGGGAAAAGAACTTTTTGGCAAAGGTGCATTATATTTTTTTGTGCGACCAAAAGTAATTTTTATTAGAAAAATTTAAATTCTTTATTTTAATTAAGCCCGGTATTTCCACCTTGCAGTTATCTTTAAGAATAACTATCAATAGGACAATATTATCCTTTTGATATTCAATAGGATAAATTGCTTTCTGTATTCCAACTCTTGTTATCACGTAGATAGCTATTCTGATTGATAATAATATTTTACGGTGTTTTTTTTTTTTTTTATGTTGGTGAAGCGCAAATTTCAATATTTCCGAAACAAGGCAACTTGTAAATCTTGTGTTAAAATGTAAAAATGGTACCGAAAATAAATCTACTGACGCTGTAAATCTAAAATATAAATAAGAGGCTGGGAAAAAAATTGTATTATGTTGATTGCCACTTGCGGACAGAAGAGATTCGCAAAAGCACTGAAAAGTTTAAAAAAATAATAATAATAATAATTTTTTTGGCGTTTTTTGTGGAATATTTGGTGGAGCGGGATATTAAATGCATTCGCTAAGCCTAATCGATTAATAAATTCTTGCTCATCCCACTGGTCCACATGATTTGGTCTAACACGAACTATGCATGGACGATCTAATAGTCAATTTCTTCATCATCGTCTGGTAGCTAATCTTCAAAATCAGAATCCATGATTTCCTTCTTAAAAAATAAATGTAAATTATCTCAAAATAATCGACAGTATTTTTAAAATTTTTTGTTGGTCGATTACGATTTAGTTTACTAAGTTATTTTGAATTTATTTTGATATAGGTAATTAACTATATAATAAAATAGTACGCATAATAGAAACAGGTCATGTATGTTAATATGTATATAAAGTGTAAGTATGTACATATATTTATCAATAAAATGTTTTTTACACCTATCTGTCAAAATCTGCTATTTTTAACCAATGGATGACATTTATCAGTACCTACACGGTGGAAATAAGTTATCCTGTGGATAATCTAGTTACTCTATCGATAAATAATTCGAAATATGCAAAAAACATGTATTCCCTTGATAACTACTTATCCTATTGATAGTTAATTTTATCTGTGGTGGGAAATACCGGGTCTTAGCTAAATAATTTTAAACATTCGTTTGTTATTGAACAAACATCATTATCGTAGATGGCGTTGACATCCAGCGGTCTAAAAAGTAAGCGAATCGGCCTAGGCCAGGGGTCGGCATCCTTTCGGTGACAAAGAGCCAAATCTATTATGAAAAAAAAAAACAATACCATGGAAGAGCCGCTAAAAAATATATGCTATATTTAAGAAAAAAACGTAAATATTGTTTATTTGTTTTTAAATAATCAAGTATTGCAATAAAATTATATTTACTTATACATTTAATTTGAATTTCTATTGCACTTGGCAGAATATTACAATATAATATTTTTTTTAATGGGACGATTGCTCCTGCATAGTGTTCGATAAGACTTCAATATTTGGTGAATATTCAGTAATATTTAACTTAAGGCAGTACTCAAATTTCAGGTCAGTAAGATTACTTCTTAACTTACTCTTTATTAATTTGATATGTGAAAATACTTGTTCACAGTAGTATGTGGATCCGAAAATTGTCAGTAGTCCAAAAGCATAATTTTTTAAGTGATTGAACGATTGCGCAAGACGGTTCCAAGCTTCGAAAACAAGTTTATTTACATTTTGAAGATTGTGAATTTTGGTCCGCTTATGCTGGGAAGATAAAATGCACTTTTCTCTTTCTAAACTTTCCAGTTCAGAATTAAGTTTTGAGAATATATTATTCCATAAATCTTTGGATTTCAAATCCAATAATTGAAGTTCAAATTGTAGCTGATTAATCAATGGCAATGGTGATAAATGTAATTGCTGCATATCTGCTTCAATTGGTTTTGTCAAAAAAGCTAGTGTAGCTTTATATTTTCTAAACTCTTTATATCTATCTCCAAAAGCTTCTTGCATTAATATGCACAAACTAAGGTTAATACCTTAGTTTGTGCAAAAAAAAATGCATTAATAACGTTGTTACTGTCCTTATGTTTTTGTAAATTAATAAAATGTAATAATGTTTCTGCACGTAAATCATTCACAAATACAGATAACTTTTTTTTTTTGAACAAATTACTTCTTCTAAAGGGAATATGCAGTAACTCTGGGAATTACCGGGCGTGAATTGCACCGTAAAATATCCTGAACAATACAAAACCTGTATAGTACAGGCATAAAATTGAAAATTAAAAAATAAATTATATGAAAATAAAAACCAGCCAATTTTCAAAGAGCCACAAAATTTTCTAAAAGAGCCGCAGGTTGCCGACCCTTGGCCTAGGCCGAAAAAGATCTACTTTTTGTCTAGTACGGGATGATAAAAAAGAACGGTTTTTGATATAGTCGCCTAAAAACTTGATTATATCTTTTTGCTACGGAAATAATAATTGAATAAATAAATAATAAATAACTGAAATATTCCCAAATTTCTACTCTCTCACGTATCAATACAACAATGTTTTAAGTAGACACTACAATTTCTTGGAGGTATATTTCAGCATTTCTGTAGGTAGCTTACTGCTATAGATAATAAAAATACGTACTCATACGTTACACAAGTAATCACAGATAGCAGCACTTGAACTAACCAATTAAAAACACCGGATATGAATCATAGTACACTGCATTGCACATTCGAATTCTAAGTACACTTTCGTAAATCTAAACATCCTATACTGCTGTTAAGAAAAAAGTTTGCGAATAATTTATCAAAGCATTTCCGCTGTGAGATTCCGAAAATCACAAGACCCGGTTCGTAGAACAGATTTTATTGATTTCATGATTTTGCTTTGTGTTTCTCAGAAATTTAATATTTCGTGTTGTATATGTATGTATGTTAAATGATTTATAACTTTCATAACTAGAACTCATGGATTTATATTTGTTAATAATGATTTTATTAAACTACAGGGTGAATCACAGTTCTCGTACAAAACTAACAAAATGAAATAAAATTAATATAATATGTCTCATTTTGTAATACGTAACTAAGAGAGAAATTTAATTTTTTATGATGCATATTTATAATATCATCTTAGGGTGGTAATGAAATGGCACCTTTCAAAATATTTGATACGTCAATACAATTTTTATATGTCAATCGCAATTTTGACATGACAATTTGGTATCTGACATATGTAGTTTTTGAGTGAATATAACATCAATATAACGAAACCTAACCAAAAATTTAAAAGCCAGATTTACAAGTTCACATAATTCGATAAAAGTCTATTTACACCACAATACATCAAAATTTGCAGCGGATTGTTATCTATTAAATAGGATATTTTTAACTGTAAAATAAAGACAATAAATTGAATTATGGACGCATCTTATAAATCAATCAACACGTACGACGCGGAATTGTGTATGTTTATGGCTATTTTGTTCTATTGTGAACATTACTTATCGTTATTGTTCTTGGTTGTCTATTTTTGCCGCCATCTTGAATCTGCTGTGGTTTACAAATAGGTTCTGCAAGGTTCTAGACCAGCGATGGCGAATCTTTATCCCAAGACGGGTCAAATATATAATGCGTAAATAAAAATCTCCCTCTTTAGGGTATAAATATTTGTGTGGAATCTCCTGCTAATCTCGTTAACTCTACCTGAGCTAGTGGCCCTGTATTTGAATGTATATTACAAGCATATAACAGGTTATAGTTGGTGTGGCAATTATGCAAAACTTTGTTTAAATTAAACTGCCCAGGGTATTCTTTAACAAATATGACCGATTTTAATATATAGAAAAAAATGTTGAAATGTTATTATTTATAAATCAGTCTCTACAAAACTCACGACTATAGGGTTATTTCCTTATAGTCGTGAGATTTAAGATCGTGGCGCCGCGGTGGTCATTTTGAAACGTAGGTAGAGGGTGTTTAATGTTTTTGTAACATAGCTGTGAAAGTAAAATTATGGGAATAAATACATTTTTCAATAGTTTGTGAACCTGTTTTTACTATTTTATCAACAAGTAAATATGTACAAAAACTATATTTTGTGATGTAGGTTATGGTGATACAATTTTGTGTAGTGGATTATTTCAAGTATATAGATGGAAATAAAAATTCACACGTTCTGTATGAAGGAGAGGAAGTGTAAGCAAATTTTCAACCAATGGCATACTATTTTTCCAAATTTTACTTTTCTAATCAAAGCTTTACGACGTTTTACAACTTCTTCGATTCCAAGTTTTGTTATTATTTGAACATTGTCTGAAGTAGGTGGAAATCTGTGGAACGATAATTCAGGGTTTCTGCTTTTCGTTGTCTTACACATATGTACAGAACATTAAGATTTAACCATTTTTGTGGACTTATTAGATTATCTTATTATAGATAAAAATTCGGTACAAATTTTCATGTATAGATTGTTATTATTATTTCAGATTGTTAGTTTTGTATAAGAAATTATACGGTTGTGCGCTCCCTTAAGCCTATGATAGGGCTGTTATTAAACTGGTTATTAAAACTGTTAAGGAATGCTGTGATATTCTGCAATAAAAAAATATCCTCAGAAGGATTAAACGATTCTAAGCGCAAAGCGATCGTGCTATTGTGCAGTATTTACTAACATAGTATCTACTAACTATTGAATTGTATATGATCTATACGTCATGAGAAACAAAGCCCAATTTTTAAAATCAGAACATCTGTTTTGTCAGGAATTAATTAAATTTACCAAAAAAACAACAAATCCTTCGCAGGCCTGTGTAAGTAATGCAACCTCACACACCCCAGGCATTGTCAAATTCTCTTTCATATTCCTTACAAATAATGCAGATCCCCTTATAACTTAAATATTTGTTATTTAAAACAACAGAACCAGTATTTTCAATTTCCAACATGCTTAGAAACGTAATAGCGTAACAGTTAAATAAACAATTCCATTAGTATTTCCAAGAATTCAATTTTTATTTCCGCATTGAGTAACATTTGAACCTGGCAACTGATATTCCAATTCTAAAATGACTCACACTTTTTTACAGCTTTATAAACAGACCAGACTGCCTGACTAAAACTTTTTTAAATTATATTTTTGGATAGGGTGACTCAAAAATATTTTAATCAAAGAAAAATTCTTTCAAATTCGTTCTTAGAATATTATTTATAAGAAGATTTATTCTTGGCCATATATTCTTATCTCCTTGTAAATGTGTAGCTTTCAAATGATTTTATATGTACATTTTATTGCTTTTTAAACATTGATTTTATTTAATTCTAAGAAGTGTTTTATTTATCATTAAATAAAATTTATTATTAACAATAAATTTATTTCTGAAATTACTTGTTGCCTGAAAGTTGAAAATGAAGATAAGCTGCATCGAAAATGCTGCCAAAATGCTAAAAGATCTGAGCGAAGCATCGAAAAAAATTCGACTCAAGATAAGCACCCAAAAGACGAAAATAATGACAAATTTCGTCCTAAGTAAGACACTAAACACAGACGTCAGAATAGACCAGATCGATGCATACAAATATTTGGGCCATGTATACGAATAGGCGGAGACAGTCCGACATCTCTACAAGAAATTCACAAAGATGGGCATCAAAGGGAAAACTTTTGAATTGCGCTTCAGGCTCTTTTTGACTTACGGTGTTGACAGCGTAAAGCCTGGTTTATGTAGGTCCATAACTTAGTACATATGCTATGCACTAAGTTATGGACTATTAAGACAAAGAGGTATAATGCTCTGAACATCTGTTAATAATAAACGGAACAAAGTTCAAACCAGTTCTGTCATTTTTATGTTATGCATGTGTTATTGGTCTATTATAAACGAAGCTTTACACTAACAAAAACTTCAGCTAAAAATCTTAAAACAACTAAAGAATTATGGAGAGAATCATATTGGGCATCACCTTAATATCTCATCCTTGTGAAAATAGCTGCAATTGAGATCGGTAGGACGCCTTGCCAAAATGGAAGACGGAAATTGTACTTAACGTGTCCTGTAATGGAGACCTTGGGCAAATAAAGGGAGCAGATGAAGAGCGCCTGTTCGGTGGACTGACGACATTAA
The DNA here is from genome assembly GCA_963971575.1 of Liopterus haemorrhoidalis. NCBI lineage: Eukaryota > Metazoa > Arthropoda > Insecta > Coleoptera > Dytiscidae > Liopterus > Liopterus haemorrhoidalis. Next base: position 19,835,772 of record OZ020612.1, on the reverse strand, counting down.
ATGCATCGACACAAATTGGATGCGAGAAACCCAAGACTGGACAAGATGGGAAATGCTAAAGGAGGCCTCTATTAAGCAGTGATTGCAGCGGCTGATGCTGATGGTGCATGGCGACAACGTACCAGGCTACGTTTCCCTTCTAGTTCGGCATTATTTGACATTGAATATAACCGTACTCATTTGGCAGCTACCCTATTCACCTGACTTTCAAAAAAATGTGAAGTGTGAATTTGTACACATTTCAGAGTTTCTTGGGTATATAGTAAGTGAAGGCAACAAACAAAGGGTCCGAACGTCTAGGGCAACATTTTTTGCTATAAAATCGTCAGAATGAACAAAATTTGATATTCATTTGTCGTTTGTTAATCTAACTCTTAAGAGCTCATATAAAAAACTCTTTAAAGTAGATATATACTAACTGTATTTTTTTGTTTCAGGTATGTGTCCATAATCAGTGTGAAGAATAATAGTGAAAATGCAAGTAACTAGTAACTAGTTTATCTTATATTTCGTATTTTATTCATTGTATTCAGTTTAATTTATTCACTATTGCTATCTAAAAGACCACTTTTGCTATCTCGAAGACTAAAGGAAGAAGGTTGGTTGAATTAGACAACAATTGCAATTTTATAAGAGAATATCAATGATCAATGCAATTTCTTTTTCGACTAGTGGTTCTAAAAAAAATTTGTGTGATTTATTTTGTATGGAAACACATATTTTATTTTTTCTTATGCAGAGAATAATTAACGATACAAACAAATCGTAGTCTTGTAATAATTGATAAAAACTGCAATTTAAATTTATATAGAACATTCGTGAGGACGACTTTAGCGCAGTTGGATAGTGTGTGGTTAGCTGTGTACCATGTTCAACTCCTGGTGGCGGAAACATTTAAAAAAATAGTTTCCCAGTCGTTCTTCCTCGGAAAGCGGAGAATTTGGTCAAAAAGTGGTTCAGAATCCACGTTCAGCTGTTGTTCTCATTACATCTAAGATACACGCTACACGCATTACACAGGTGTATGCGCGGAAATTGCTACGCTGAGTACTGAGTTGCAGGACTAAGTAAACATTCGTACAATTAGAAACCACGATATTGTTTTAGTTCTTAATTAAAGACGAACTTTCTAAGAAGGTCATCTCAAAAGACGGTGCGTTTCATATCCCAATCTAAGATATAGATACGCGAAACTCTTTCGTCTGATATGTGCCGTGTTTGTTAACAATTATTCAAAAGCGCACCGAATATAAATTTCTCAAAAATGTTGAACTGTTTTATGAAGGATATGACTTTGTTCGTCAATTTGTAACCACTGATTACCAGAGGACTTATGGTTTGGGCTGCCATGACGTATAGAAATATAGAGTAGTCGGCCGATTTTTCTAAATTTCAAGGTCGATGCGGCCTGTGTTAACGTAATCCGATGGTTAAAATTTTGCACATGTTATTATAGGGTAGTCGGCCAGTCAGTGCAGTTGCGTCACTGGAAACGACACTTTTTTTGTGACGTCATATTAGGTACGTTTACATAGCTTCCATTTAACGAATGTAAAATTTATACGCTGTCACTTGTATCGAAATGAAATGAAAATATAAGAATAAGAACAGAATAGAAACAAATAAACTATTCTAATAGACAAAATAGTCCTAAAGGGACTGATGTGATCCAAAAATATGATCAAAGAAAAGAAAATAGAAATAAATTGAATTTAATCTAAAAAGCTATGCATAATATCAAATAGAAATCTATAAGATATTTGTAAGAAAATATTTAACTAAACATAAAACTGTTAAATAAACAACAAACTAAATAAAAAAGGTTTTTCGAAATTACTATAATATAGATATGTGATCACAAGTGTCGAAACAAATCAGAACGTATTACAAAATGTCGGCAAATGTAAACATAATATAATTTAGCGATACCAATACAACTTCCCTATATTAAATAAAAACTTTTAAATAAATTTGTATATCTGTTTTGTATGTATATTTGTATATCAAAATGACTTCAATAGGTATGTTTTAGTAAAATAAAAAAGTGAAGAGCAATATTAGTCTATAATTCAAATGCAAACCAATCGATTTAGTTACTTTTTTCGCCAGTAAGTTCGTCATAAAGTTATGACGCAAAATAACGAAGTGCGTTGACTGACCGACTAGCCTAAAGTTCCCTTTTATTATTCCCGTCACTTCATCCCCAAAGTCTTGGAACCTGTTATGTTGCTATATCTTCACGAATTAGAAAGGCTTATTTTCCAGCAAGATAATGCCAGACTCCATACTACTGCTCTCAGTACAAGATTCCTTCGTGAAACTTACAATCTTTCGTTTATCGAACATAGGATATTACAAGCAGGGATATCCCGTAGAGAATGAAATGTAATTTATTTGTATATTCTACACGTAATCTAGACTTAATCTACCGTGTAGTTTATTTACGTTTTGTCTACAATGCAAATTGATGCGTTTTGAAAAATATTTTTGCTTATCAATTTATAATTCATTTGTATTTTACTTTCACTTCCAATAAACTGAACATTTTTGTTAACAATTATTTTTCTGGTGTTGCATATCGCAACTTTATTAAATTCATTGGCTTCATGGAATTTAAATGGAAAAATAAAAACAATATAAACGTAGCACTAAGCATAAGGTACCGGGTTCGAAACAAATTTTCATTCCCACTCTAGTTGTCTACATAGTCGACATAAACTACATAGATTATATTGTCTACGCGATGTTTATATGTAAAGTACACCGAAAAAACGCGTAGACGCCCATCTCTGTAATATAGGCAGAAGGTTGGGTTTACTACATGTTCCTCCAATGGTTCTACAGCGCCTCAAGAATGAGATTAAGATTGTTTGGGACACCATACCACAGGCAGACATCGGCCACCTCATTCGGATGTGTAGAAGCTCCAACTCATTGCTGAATTTAAGAGCTACAGATCTTTCTAATCAGTGGCAGCGCAAGCGGGGGTCCGCCCCCCAAATTGCTCTGACCCCCAGTTGCATCCCCCCAGAATTGCTTAGAAAAATTTTTATTTTAGAAGTGAGATATTTTTTTAGGTCATCATTTATGGTAAACGATAAAAAAATTATTTGAATATTTCTTGACCCCTCCAAATTTTACTCAAAAAATCCCCCCCCCCCGATTTTAAGAGGTAGCGCCGCCACTGTTTCTAATCATCATAAAATCTTAATCATTTAATACTCTATATGTACCCATTTATGACTTAAAAATTATTAAAATATATTAATGTTTACTTAGTATTGCATTTTCAATATCACGCAGTATATTATAACTACCAACGTTTCAATACAATTGCAATTTACAATAAAATAAATGTATTGAGAATGCATCCAACTTTATTCACATAAAATCAAATGCAAGTGAATATTGTCTTTCTTGTCAGAACTTGAATGAATCTGTCTATATCGGAGAGCATTCTCATGTACATTGCCTATAAAATACTGGTTGGTGGTATATATTTTATAAAATCAGTTGCGAGTTCGTGTCATCATCCCCGTGACCTACTGATGGATTCTGCTGCTCTAGTTTTCAACTAGCGTTGCCTAGTGACGGGGATTGACCCGAGCGCACTTTAAAATCGCATCGACTTCCCCGTTGCATCGTATACTCCATACCACAAGTACGCTTTAAATTATGAAATTACAGTAGGACTTCCATTTATCAAACTTCCGTATATCGAAATTCTTTGTGTATCGAAGTTCTCGTTAGTTCCTATAATCATTACATAAGAAAACTTATTCTGTATATCAAAACAAATTCTATAGTATATCGTTGTTTTAATCGAACATATTTTGCTATATTATGTTTTTAATCGAAATTTATTTATCAAACGTCATAAAATCTCTTGAAACAGAAGAGGATGAAAAAAAATTATGTGAATTCTGATATGTCACACATTTCAGGGTTTTTTAGGAATTTAGTACTAACAAATTGTGGAAACATTAGTAATCATAAATTTCGATAAATTTTAAAAGAATAATCAACGTTATACCATCTAGAGACATACACCTGTAAAGTCTGTTCCTTTGGTTTAGGCGGTAGTAGATTTTCAATTCTAGTTACTTTTACAGATGAAGTGAGGTTTTTGATAATATTGTTTAGGAAAAGCCTACTTCAAACCATAAAAGGAGAGCTCATGCCAACTTACAAAAATGAAAATTCCAGTTAGTTTCGCCTAAACGTTTGGGATAGCCTATACTTGAGATGCATTCACATCAAGCTATCCAACTATAGCTGCCCAGTTTTCCAGTCACAGATAAATATGTGCTTACACGGAGTTACAAAAAAATCGACCTTTTTCGAAATAATTTGATCAAAAATTCCTGTTGACCATTCCGGTTCCCATCAATTTACATTATTGAGATTTTTAAATTATCCCCTCTGGCAAATAAGGTGGAGGACAAAAGTTTTTTGACGAAAATTCTTATAAAAGAAAAAAAAATATTATTTGGATAAATATATATTGGTTTATATTTTATTCGCGATGTGTTTTGAACTCTCAATAGTTTTCTTATATATACGTCAGACTTGTACAAGCTTGCCAAATTTCAACTTTCTGCGTCACATAAGGACAACATAAACAGACACACATAAGGGACGTTGTAAGGTTTTGTTAGCCATACTTACAAAACCCTAAAAATTATACAGAAATATCCCTTCTGAAAAAGAAATGTTGGTCGCATTTGATACAATAGGGAAATAAATTTAAGATTGTAGCACCGCGGTGGTCAATTCTGAAACGTAGGTAGAGGGTACTTAATGTTATTGTTACATAGCTGTGAAACTAAAATTATAAGAATAAATATATTTTACAATATTTTGTGAAACTGTTTTACTATTTTATCAACAAGTATGTATATTCAAATGTTTATAAAGCCATTTTTTTGCATGACACGTCTCTAAAAAAAAATTAAAAACTATATTTTGTTTATCGTTGATCGTAAAACTTATTTTCGGCGATTATCGTTGATCTTACTTGTTGATAAAATAGTAAAACAGGTTCACAATATATTGTAAAATATATTTATTCCTATAATTTTACTTTCAAAGCTATGTAACAATAACATTAAGTACCCTCTACCTACGTTTCAAAATTGACCACCGCGGCGCTACGATCTTAAATTTATTTCCCTATACGTCGTGGTCTTCAATTTTCTGAAAATTTTCCCGCCATTGTATTTCATAGGCTTCATTAGGGAGAACATTCAGCAATATATTAGGATTTTTTTTTAAACCATTGTCAAAAATGTATGTATACATAACGAGTCATCAAAAAATGTACATTGTATAAATATAACCATAGCAAGTAAGCCTTTAAAAATGAAATACTATCAAAATACTCTAAATTACTACAAATTTTAATGCAAAACTTTTTTTTTTTGTTTTTCCAACATTTATGCGGCATTAAATGTGAAAAGTAATGAATTTTCAACAGATAGGTACGAATTATCCCGGCGACTACCTGTAATCCGTAAAAAAATTGTCTAAACTATCAGTTGAATGCAAGATTACTGAAAGTTAATAGCTGTCAGAATGTAATGGAGTTAAAATAACGTCTAGACACTACGAAGTACAATCTTTTTGACTAGTATACGTTACAGTCTCTATAATTAAAGTATGACTAAAATGTTTATACGTCACCAATGCCATCAAGATGTAATGTTTTCGTTTATAAATGAAAATAGTGTTTAGGTCAGTCATCCTATGTAGGTAGTTACGGAGTAGGTGATTTAAATATGTGTTTTTCAATATTTTTTTATTCGCAGCCCACTCCAGTTTCATTTACTTCCCCCACTTTCTGGAGTAATATATTAGCAAGTAATATTATTTGTAGAGTGCGGTTAAGTTAGGTCATAATACGTTTTAATGCTACTTAATAATTGTAAAAACTCATTGTTCTTTTTAATTTAATATAATTAAAACGTATTAACACCTAGATTGACCTGTCTCTAATTAAAAGTTATAAATCAAAATAATATCATAAACTAGTGATTATGAAAATAAGTGGAAAACGTAAAAAAGAAAGAAAATAATAATAATAATAATAAAACGATTTTTTGACATCGGTCTACTTTATTTTTTTTACCGAAAATATTGAACCGTTTGTACAAATGTAATCCATCGATGGGCTTTTGTTATTTTATGGCTAAATAAAATATAATTTTCTTACACCTATTTTAAATCTTTTGCTCTCCAGTAAACTTTTTGAGTAAAAAAGGCACGATTATCAAATAATAAATGCATTATGTGTCCAACTGTAAATACATAAAGCTGCTAATATTGCACACCATGAACGTAGGTAGAGGGTACTTAATGTTATTGTTACATAGCTGTGAAACTAAAATTATAGGAATAAATATATTTTACAATATTTCATAAAATATTTCATAAAACATGAACGTTTTATACTAGTTAAGTTTTTATTTAATAAGTTAATTTGTTAAAATGTTTGCGATCAACAACGATAACGATGGCTATTTGCATCTCACACAACCCATCTTTAAAGTTAAAATATTATTAGTAAGTGAGTATAAATAAAACAATAAATAATAGTATTTTAAACATAGTTGTAGATTACAATCCGCTGATGGTAAGACATCTTGAATATTTGAATTGCTGTATTTCTAAATTAAATTTAGTTTTTTCTAATGATAAAACTTATAAAGTTCTAGATAAAATATTATATTTGACTCGCATAAAATAATTATATTTTACCTCTGGTTAAGAACATTATGGTTTGCTTATCGCAGAAAATCGTGGTCATAATCTTTCCGGCCGAGGGAACCCTTTTTGTCTTCTTCGGAGCATGTTCGCCAGGAGAAATCTACTGTTTTGACCTTTCTTTCATTTTTGGTATGTAGTGATGGATCCATGTTTCATCAACTATTATGAAATGCCGCAAAAACTCACTTAGATTGCGCTTGTACATGTCCAGCCATTTCATCGAAATGTGTCACGCGATTCCGTTTTTGATCCACTGTAGGCGGCACCCATCTTGCCGATAGTTTTCTCAGCAAGACGGGTGCCGTGAAGATACGCGAGTATCTTCACTCGGTGGTTGTCCAACACGATATCATGAATTTTATTAACCAACTCTTCAGTTTTGACCTCATTCGGACGTACCGACCGCTTAGCATTATTCATGCTCGTAGTACCACAATGAAATTCAGTGAACCGCTTATGAACCATTCCATGCGACGAAGCAGACTTCCCATAGTACTTTTTACCGACCGCCAACATATATAAGGGAGGTATTGTGATCATACCGATTTTGACATTTCGAGATTTCGATGGATCTCCACGAATTGAGGTCCCTACATAACGTTTTGACTATTTTTAGCATGATGTCTGTCGGTCTGTCTGTCCGTCTGTCTGTCTGTCCGTCTGTCTGTCTGTCCGTCTGTGTACACGTGCAGAGCAAATTCGGCTGAAAGGATTTTTATGAAACTTCATATTTAAGCTTCTGCCATCAATGGAACGAGTTGATCAACTTTTGGTAAAAATCGGTTGACTAAAAATGGGAGTTTACTCGTGTCGATTTTAAGATTTTTATGAATATTTCACAACAGAAAAATATTTCAAAAAAAATTATTGAACAAAAGTTGCTATAAAAGCAATAAGTCTCAATTTTTTCATACTTATATGTAACGTTTCCATGGTCATGATAAATAATATCTCTGTTAGAAAATATTAGGCCAAGTTATTTCTACTCTGCTGCTAGAATGTATTACTTTATGAAGTACTTTATGATGGCGGTCGGTCCTGTGGTGGCCACAGCTGATTTTTTTAGCTTTGCTTCAGTTTCCTTAATCATTTTTCCACGCAAAAAGTAGTGCTTTATCGACACGGCATTCACTTTTTTCCATTGAAGCAAATAAACACAAACTTATCCGCTACCGAACCCTGTTAATGATCTACTATTTCACAGATCTTCTTGAAACTTGGTGTGTACAAAAATGGCAAATGTCAGAAGTATTATCAAGCTTGCGATCTGAGTGCCATCTCTTATCAAAGTCTCTAACCTAAATTATAATAATATAAACCTAAATTGTTATCACAGTACAGTAATAACATTTCTTGTAAATAAAGATATATTATTATTATTTTAAAAACTTTAAAAACAGAAAATATTAATAAGATATTTTGTTACGAAAATATATTTTAAAAACGTAAAAATGTGAAAGTCCTAATATCTCTTGAGTGGAAAATATATTATCCTAGGTTACTTCATCTCTGGCCCATATTTCAGCCACAGCTTTGATTAAGCTGAGTTACTAAGTTAATGATTGCTTCTTCCTTTTGGTTCTCATTTTGAATATATTTCTTTGATATTTCTTGTCAGTTTAAATTTTATAATTAAGTAAACTGTATTTTAATTTAAAAATCGTTATCAAAAATGTAAACGAAAAGAATAATAAGTAATTTTAATTTTAAGTTTTGTCCTGTTTCCTTCATTTTAAGATTTTGTTTTTTCTGTTATATTATTTTTAGAATATTTTAGAATATGATCAAGGTAGCAAGATAACAAATGTCGAATTAGATATTAATGAAAATGAAGAGCAGTAGAACAAAATTTTGATTCTCTGGTGTATAAAATTACAATTTAAAAATGTAAAGAGTTTAACTCGTCTGAAGTAGAACGTAGCGCACAAGAATACAAGAATCATATGGTCCCGGTAGAGATTAACTGAGTTTAATCTCTGGACATTTCATGGAGACGGAAACTAAATTTCAAACATAACCTTTGTAGAAGTGAACTTTGAAATTCATTCGACTGAGATAATTAGTTCAAAATGTCAGAAATATTCAATATCACAATGTTCCATTTCATTTTGTTGCAAATTAAATTATTTTGAAATTGTTCCGTATTTTATTTCAAATTGAAAAAAATTCACTGTGGGTAGCTTTTTCAATTTTATTATATTGAAATATAATATTTGAAATAGAAAAAAATTAAAAAGAAATCAGAATTTGACTTGATTGTTTTTATTTGATACGTAAGATCTAATATACTAGATACTGAAATTTTATTAAAATTCTGATTTATTATAATTGCTTATTTTGCTTAAAAATTGATGTGATTGGATGGCCGATAGAATGTTTTTAAAACCTTAATCAGCGTATCAAAAACTTTCATTTGATATCCCACTCAAAAGTTTGATATGGCACGAAACTCTTATATCGTTACATATGACTGTTCGGTAGAAATTGTGGTCAAACGGCTGGATCTATAGAGTTGAAATTTGGTATAGGGGAGAGCTTGGTACAGTGGCCACTTTTCAACAAAATTATCTGTAAAAATGTATCTGTTTGAATTACCATCTCAATTTTTTAAGGGCGTTAAACTAACACTTAGTAGATATTAATCTGCTAATTTAATATTAAGAAAATTTTATAAAATATGATTTATATCACAATTAAAAATAGTCTCCATAAGTGGCCACTGTACGTGACTGACTGGTATTGTGGTCATGTGTGTATGGTACTATGGTCATCCGTTATTTCATTGGGAAAGTTAGTAAAATATCTTGATTAATTAGGTTTTAAACAAAAAACATAGTGAAAAATAACATTTTTTCAAAGAATTTATTGACAAAGAATTAGTTTTAGCATGCATTGTAAATTTATAAGAAAAGCAATCATATTGGATGTTCTAGCAGTACCACCTACTGTTTTCGGTTTAGATAAATGAACAATTATACCTTCAGCTGAAATTACTTTCTTTTTCTTATAGGTGTCGAACTTTTGGATACGGTTTAATAATTTGTGGACTAATCATATATCTTTCTGATGTTTCTTGGCGTAAACATTGTCTAATAGATAGCGAATTAGTAGCAAATTGTTCGCGATTTCATTCGTCTTGAAACAGATCCGTTACTGTTGTAGCAATGAAATAATTTTCACTAAATATTTCTTCATTATGTGGCAAAATCCAGTTGCTCTAAATACCAAAATAATATTTTTTTAACAAAAAGCAAAATAATATGCGCCATCTAATATTTCTGCGATATCATAGATAGTGATTCTTTTGACTGGGTTATTCAGAAACCATATTTTTCCAATCCCAGGTTTTTTTGGTTTTGTACATGACATTTTCCCTGAAAAAATTTTGCAATAAACATAAAAATTGAGGAACTGTGGTCACTCCTTTTTCGATGCAGGAAGTAGTGGCCACTAATGATACATTTTAGGTGGCCACTGTACCTTAAAGCGAGATTTTTTTACTAAACTTATCCTACTTGGACCATGCTGAGTTTAATCGAAATATATTTAATATTACCGAATACTATGTACTTCAGTGTAGACGTTGCATATAAAATGTTTAACTTTATGATTTCAAATAAGATGGAATTAAGATTTGAACTTACTAGTAAATATAATTTCTTGCACGTTGTTTCACAATTTCTCTTTTGTTGACTGTTTAAATCTATATTACCGATTCCTCACACAATACAATTTCTCATCATTTTATACCACTTTCAATAGGTAGTACCATCAGAGCTATGAACAACTGACAAAAATATACAACAGAATGGCTACTGTACAAACCTGGCCACTGTACCAAGCTCTCCACTACTTACACAACTCTTTGACCCACGTATAGGAGAACTACTGAGACTTCAAGAAAACATCACCCGAAAAATATAAACAAATATTTTTTTATCGGGAAATATAAATAATGTATTTTTAAATATTTTGAGTGGAGGTATAAACTAATAGCTCTTAATACATTAATTATGTAATACAAAGCAAAGGTAATATCTCTGATGAGGTGCGAGCCCGAGTAAACTCGGCATGGTTATGATGGAGAGAAGTCACTGGCATTCTATGCGACAAATGTATGCCCATCCACCTTAAATCAAAAATATACAAGATAGTAATCCATCCGATCGCATTGTAGGAATTTGAATGCTGGCTGACCACAAAAAACACTTATCGTCCATTACATTCCATGAAGATGAGCATGCTTTGCTGTTCCATGGGCATTTATCTCCTGGAGCACACACCGATTGATGCTATTCAGCAGCAGATTGGCAAATGCAGGAAAATATGTGGGAAAAACGCAATCACTGGTTTGAACATGTGAGACGAGCAGCACCTAGTACCGTTCCTTGCATTGCTCACAGTTTTACAACAGATGGCAAGCACCCTCACAGTAGACCAAAACAACGATGGCAACATACAGTCGACGATGCCATGAAATTTAAAAAATCCAAACAGTGGACCCCGTACCAACGGGAAAACACTAAGAAGAAGAAGTATACGTTAGTTATTTTCGCGCATTTTTTCCAAATATGTGCTAAAAATGTGTTGTCCCACACCATTAACTCGAAGAGGTTGTGATCCAGAATAGGATTTTTTGATCAGATTATGTTCTGGCTTTTTTGTATTTGTGGCTCGAGTAGATACGGATAATATAAACTATTATAGACCATGTAGTATCAAGCAACTTTCAAATTTAATGTTACACCCTATCTTCAATAATAAAAAAGTTATGCATGGGGCATGAAATTTTAATTGCCATGTGTAATTGACTTGGTTTCAGGACTACATTTTGCTTTGGACTACTATTATATGTCAGCGGTTTACAAACTTATTTTGTTTCAGAACCCTTATACAATTTTCCAAAGATCGCGGAATCCTTACTATATTGTTAAAAGATACCGTGTCTTGTGGAACCCCTGCCGTTTTCGCACTCATTTTGGGAAACAGTAGATCTGATCCGTAGAGTAATTTCTTACGGCTTATTATTGTCATACACAAGTGCACAGTAAACTTAACGCACTTGTACGAACTCTGGGCTTGCATTTGATTATAAACCGATGAAAATGTCTGGACGAACAGACCATATTGTTATATGGTATGGTTGACTCGGCTTCTGGACGATAGTTTTGTTATCTAGTGTCAGAGTTTAATGAATAGGCTTCCCTCACTTGCGAGATATCTAAAAAACTCTGAAAAGTGTGAAAAATCACAACTCATATCTTCTTCCCCCCACCCCCTCCGAGATTACATATTTATTATTTATAGTTTTCATACTGGAATTCTGTTTTTGGTATTCTCGTGAATCAGTTTTCCTATGCAGGGAGATGTAGTAGCAGTATTATTAATTAATTATAAAACTTGTTTAGTATTGTTTATAGTTTAATATCAGAACATTGCATCAACAATTTCCGTATCTGGTGCTGCCATCTTTCTCGCCCACAAAGATTTACAATCAAAAAAACAAGAATCAAAACACGTGGATGTCAAAACAAATTTCGTAGAAATAATATGCTGAAACATTTCCAACTAGACAGTTCTCGGGTTGCTAGGTAACTGAATGCGTCCTACTCGGCTTCTAGTTTCAATTTATCATGAGTAACTGCCCAAGTTCGCTACTTTGTAACCTTTATCTTGGCTCTTTGTAGTCAGCTAGACTAGATAATGCGATTATAACGGAACAAGATTGGAACCATAAGCGATTTTTTTATAGACTTTTTTTTTTTGAGTATCTTAGTTGGGCTATAAATAAAAGGATGTAGGAATCTCTTAAATGTCAACAAACTAACGATGGAAATCGATAGCTTTTTCACAAAGGTATTGAAAAGAAAAAAAAAATGTCTGAAGATACTTTTCCAAGTCGTAATTACAGTAAGTGCAGTAGTCTTTAATTGAATAGTTCATTTCAGAAACGCTCCAGAAATCTCCAGTTGACCATGTTTTGAGAAAACCAAAAAAATATATCTTACTTCGTCAAAAAAAATTGAGAACTCCTTATTTCAATGGAACTGGGATTAGTGACTGCTAGGGTATTTCGTGGAAACTGAAAATTGGCAGCGGCCAACTGCTCTACTAAACGGCAAGTAGTCAGTTGCCTGTTTTATTTGGGAGGTTAAACACCGCGATATTTTGGAAGATGAGTTTAAATATTATTATAGCGTTTTTGTTAGAGGATGAAGAAGAGAATGATGAAATTATGCGCCTATCGTCGGGAAAGCGAAAGATTTTTGTCAACTTGACAAAAAGTTAATAACGAAACGATGAAGGCATCGCACTTCTAATTTTGTTTTAAGTATGGTTAATTCGCCTGCTAATCCGACCTTAATGCGTTTTTTTTTTTTTTTTTTTTCTATCTGTAACTACCTACATCATCTGATCAAATTTATGGCTGTGTTTTATTAAAATCGATATAGCAGTTATTATGAAATTTTTGCTCGCGGGTGAAACGAAATCTATATTTTCCGTTGATATTTAACGCTTGTGAAATTATCAGCAGCGACATAGGTTTCGTCAGCGGTAGGGTTGATACACGATTTACACATTTCAGAATTGAAAGAATTTTAAAATTTGTTCAGTAGTTCCAAAGATATAATGATATTTGTGCGCGCGAATAATACAAAATCCATCTTTCGGTTTATATTTAGCGCATTGTCTTGAAATTATCAGTGGCAACATTTTTCCTTTGGTGACAGACTTAGTACATGATTTATAGACTAATCAGAATTGGAATATTTTTTAACATCGATTTAGTAGTTGCAAAGTTAAATTTATAATGACAATTTTTACTGGAAAAGTAATATTGGATCAGTTTAAATCTCTCTCCCATACTTACAACATGTCTGTCGACACGGTTGTAGATGAGCAAGATACCATTCGCTATCCAGTCGAACTCCTGAATTTTCTCTCATTAGGATTACCTCATTACTTTGAAAGTAGTGCACCAATAATGTTGCTAAGGAACATAATCCCTAAAATTATGTAATGGATCACGCTTAAGCTGGCCATACACTATCGCTCAATACGGATGTCATCCATTTGGATGACATCCGAATGGATGATATCCAAAAACCTAGCATATATATCATCCAACGCAGTCTAGTTTCCATTTTCCATGGATGAAGAAGAATTGCTTTTGGCTGCTGCCGCTGGCTTAATTTTGAAAAATAAAAACAAGAGGACTAAAGTGGGAAACAGAATGCAACGAGTTTGACGGCGCGTTGACGCCGTTGGACGGCGCAAACTATCAGCGCAAAGTTAAAAGCAAGGCTGTACTACGCAAGTGCACAGAATGAACAACGTCCTACGGCGTTCGAACGCCGTTGATACTGAATGTTCGTCAACTTCCAACTTTTGACGCCGTTGAACGTTGACGCAGAACACCTAACCTCAGTTTTTACTGAATGGTAAAGTGTTTGTATGCATAAGTAACTTGCATACAACATAAATAACATCGCACACAAGTCTTCATCATCCATTATACTTTTAATAAAAGAAAGCGCACGTATAAACACAGATATAGGTTGTCACGTGACACTTGACGGCGTTAAAAATGATTGCATTGTGGGCAGGCGAAAATTCAACGGCGTTCTCAGCAACGCCGTCGCAAATGACGGCGCGCTTACGGCGTAGCGCGCTGTGCATTCTGTTCCAGGCTTAAATGGTCAAAAGATTGGTTGAATATTGTGAAGAGGAAGCGGTTCTCTCATGTGAACCTAGTAAAAGAACTTTCTTTGGAGCCAACAGATTGCCGCACTTATCTTCGTACTCCACATCATCCACCTGGTTTTCCCCATTCACGGCCAGATTTTGGACGGATGGTGCGATAGTGTATGGCCAGCTTTACAGACGAACAGTTTTAGAGACTATATGGTAGGGGCAACCATTATGACGGGTTGCGGTATAGGCGAAAAGGTGGTAATCCCTAGAATACCGATGGATCATACAATTTTACCGTTTCACTTCAAGCGCCTCCAATTTTCTGGCAGGGTTTGTTTTGCAGTGTCTATTAATAAATCGCAGGGTCAGCCCTGAAGATAGCTGGTGTTGAATATTGTCTATAAAGGGGCTCTCAGATAAGTAATATTGTTCAGTTTAATCCTGGTCTTTCACATATTTACAGTATTTCTTCTGCCTGCTCACCTAATTATGGGTAAATGTTATAAGTTTAAAAAAAATCAGGTCAATAATAACGAATTGTCCCCAAGCGACTCCGGGCGGGGCAACTAGTTCCTATATATATGGGATCCAGTGGCGGATTAAGCCTTCGCCGGGCCCAAGACATTTTTGATTTACGAGCCCTCAACCTAGTGGCGTTCAAAGGGGATAGGGGAAAGGGGAAGGGTTCGTTGGTCTTTGCGAAAGTCCGCCACTGACGGGATCTAGAAACTTTGCTTCCATTTAAAACCCTGTTGTTACGCTGATGATAAAATGTGATACTTTTTTATACGTAAACAATTACCCAACCATTTCAGAGCAGGCAAAAATTGAAGATACATATATTTTTATCTCTCATGCTCTACTAGTGTAGTGTAAAATAAAAATTAACATGAGAACTAATATTCCTGTTTATACTCGGTGTTTTCCCACGAATGTAATACTTAAAATACAATCATTCTTTTTCGTTCCGTTAAATTAAATAGTGTACAAAAATTAGAATAATCAACTAACATTATTTTATGTCACCTTTGTTTTTAAAATAAGATAACACTCAATTATAAGGTAGATAGAAATAAAGAAAGTTTAGTTTAATGTGATTTTTATCATTTTATATATTGTATTAAACCTGGATTAGTCAGAGGTTAGTCAACTCTTTGGATCAATCGGCATTCTGTAGGGATGATTGTACATAATAATGTGAAAAGTATTGTGAGTCATTTTATATGCATACCTTTGTTTTATGTCAGGTGCAGTTTATCGATTCCCATTATACCTTGAAAAATATTGCGTTTGTTTTTATTATACGAATTGACAAGCGCGTATCAAGGGGAACGGGATCTGGGAGCTTGCAGCGCCTCCTTTGATTCAACGTTTTCCATGAAACTCAAATTGTAATAAAATTGCAATTGTAATTTTCATTGCAAATTTCAGCACCCCCCCCCCCCTCCCCCTTCCAAATATCATGGATATGCGACAGCGAATTGATACAGGTCTACACAAGAGAAAACAATGTGTTGGCCATATATGATTAACAGTGGTGGCTCGTGAAAACGAAGAATGGTGGGGCAAGATTATAAAATGTGAAGTGTGAATTTTCACATTTAAGGCATCCAGTAAGTCATATTTTTTTTTGTAAAGCTACGTGCAGAGCTCTTTAAATTAGTTGACTGTGCACTATGCGAATACAGAAAATTAAAAAAGGGAGTAAGACAAGGATGTGTATTGTCTCCGGTATTATTTAATATTTATAGCGAACAGATATTTAAATGTATACTGAACATCGGAGGAGTAAAATTTGGAGGAAAATGATATAATAACATCAGGTATGCAGATGACACATTACACCAGGCTGAAAATAAAGCAGATTTAGTACTGATTGAAATTGTACAGAGAAAGAGTGAAGAATGGGGTCTTCAACTGAATACCGAGAAAACATGGTAATATCAAAAAAAGTAAACAATACCTACCAAAACTTATAAATAAATAATACAGAAATAAAACATGTGAAACAATACAAATATTTGGAAAGTATTATATCAGAAAATGGCAAATCAGATGCAGACAATAATACCAGATTAGGCATGACTAAAGCTGCATTTCATAAACTTAGGTCATTGTTAACGAACAGAAATATTAATTCAAGTACTAAAAATCGTGTAATCAACTGCTGTCTGTGGAGTGTTTTGACGTATGGAAGTGAATGCTGGGTGTTAAATAAATACAATATTAATAAAATAAAAGCTTGTGAAATGTGGGTGTAAAGGAAATTTTTAAAAGTATCGTGGACTGACAGAGTGAATATCCTACAGATATTAAATAAAATGAAAGTAAACAGACAGTTATTAAGTAAAATTAAAAGACAGTAGTTAACATTTTTTGGTCACATAGTGAGGGAAAGTAATATTGAGTGGAAATTATGTGGTGGACCATGTGACAAAAAACGTGAAAGAGGACGTAGAATAATAACTGTTGTTTCTAGTATTATAAGTGAGACAAGGACTCAAAATTTTCAAAAACTAATTAGTGTAGTGGACCATAGAACCAAGTGGCGTCCCATGGTAGCCGATGTCTGTAGCAGATATGGCACTTGATTGGATTGAATTGGTGCACTATGCGTTATGGATATGTTCAGTAGGTAGTTTTAACATTCAAGGCAGTGTTTACTGCTCTAGAAATGAGTGAGTTACGAATAATGCGACATCTGTGTCTTTAAACCAACTACGGTGGCTTCGTAAAATGTTTATTATATATTATCGCTTTCCTAACTCTGCTGTGCTAGATTTTTACTAACTAAACCGAACCTAATTACCTAAATTGATCATATTTACCGTCCGTCTGTGTAATTTTGGGTGATGTTTGCTGTAATTGACGCGATGACATTTTGTTACGTTATTTAAAAGCAATGTGAACTTTCTCTACGATATAGACTGAAATAGATAGTGTTTGTTTATATGTTTCTCATTAAAACAACTCACTAACTATAAGTTTGTAAAACTATCGACAATCGACAGTGTATTACATTTAGAGGTTTGAACGGTTGTTCGCCTTACCATATGACAAACTTGTTAGTGACAATAAACAGTGTACAAGCTATAGTATACAGTATACTAATTTAAGTTCTCTTAACGCAGCTTAATCGTGACAAAAACGTTTTAATTGAAGTATTAATATCCTTTAGTCAATACCCCACAATCTGTGGCGTAACTTCATATTTTGCCATATTTCAAAATTTGCAAAATTTTACATTTAACAACTACGCGTATGCAAACATATTAAATTTAGTTCAGATCCTAAGTATATCCTAATTCTAATAATTATAGTTAATTTATTTCTTTTTGAAAATTGCCGCCGATCCATAAACTCACGGATCTCTGGGGGTACGCGGACCACATTTTAAGAATCACTGATGTAGGGCATTAAATTACAACTTTTAATACTTGGATTAACATACGTCAAAATATTTTGAAATTATTATGCATAAGCTTTGAACGTAAATGTTCTGATGTTGAATTGAAATATGTTAAACAGTTTAAATAATATGTTAGTGTCGATGTTGATCGAATCACAACTGACTTCCTTATTTCCGGTATTGCGCTTTAACAGTTACGGAACATCGGAAATATGATTCCAAGTTGAACTAGCAGTATACGGCAAACAGCATGTTTAGACAAGTCGACTAACAGAAGGGAAAATGTTTTCACAACAATTGCTTGACATTTACCAAGAGATATGTTCTTGAATGATGTTCCTAGTTGTATGTAGATTATTTCTTTTGTATACAAATTGATTTTGCAACTCAAGTTAGATGTTTTGTTATCTGTAGAATATTTTCACTAAAAGCAGAACATGGTATTGCAGTAAATACCAAGTTTGATTAAAATGACATTCAGACTAACCCAATATCCCTTTATTATTAAAAGATTAATTTTAACTATAGTGCGTTCAAAGGTGAGTTTGCAGTACAGGGCATACGAGTAGTTCTTTTTCATACCCTGTAATCGGTTTACACAACTATCCTTTTCTTGCTTGTCGACGTTGCCAGCTCTAAAACGCGCTGATCTGTGAAGACGTAGTATTCTACAAATGGCCATTTGTTTTTGTTGAGTGTTATTTTGAGTTTTATAAGAGTTGATTTTTGTAAATCATACGAGTTTTTCATATTATTATAATTATATACTATACTGCAAACTCACCTTTGAACGCACTATTGTGCATTCCAAACGCTCTGTCGCGACAACTTGGTGTGTCACGTCTCAGTATTAACCTTAAGGCACCGACAGAATATGTGTCTAACGTTAGCCAACGCTGGTACCAACGTTACATGGAACATTTTGCATTGGTTGACATTTGTATATGCGTAGCATATAGACGATATGTCGATTAAGAGCCAACGCTGGCCAAGTGCAAAGTCAAATAGTGAACGTAAGTTATAGGCAAGGTCAAAACAAACTTCGACCTTGTTTTTGACATTTAAATTAGATTAAAAATATAACAAAAATACTTTATACTTCATAAAACTTCATAATTAAATAAAAATGATTATAATAACGGTAGTATAGTATATATAGTATTTATAGTATAGTATAGTATATAGTAACGGTAGTTCGGTAGTAACATACATATGCAAGTCTGTACCAACGTTAATTAAACCCCTTTGACGTTTGATAAGAATGGCACCTCGGAAGTGAACGTCGGTCAGTGCCAGGCCCAAAGTACGTTGGCTTCGACTTGTGATGTGTTATCCATATACACTGTACGCTGAGCTTGAGATATGTAAACATTGGCCATCACTTGCCACACTCTCTGTAGATGTCTTTAGTCTCTACTCTTGTCTGAAAAAAAAAAAACACTACTTATATGCTATATTTTGGGTCCATTCGCGTTGTACTTGGTAGAGCGAGCACTGAGCAAACAGTTGATGGTGATGTCATGAATAGAACACTGACGGAGCGCAAAACTCGAACACGGAGCGAGCATGGATTGTGACGTAATGTTTATAAAATGTAACACTACAATTTTAGGCGGTGTTTTTACTGTCAGATTAGTTCACTTCAGTTTTGAATCAAAATTATGTACTTCGATTTTCCGTTGAATTATTTTTCAATGATGAAGTTAATGAATCTGAACAATTAATTTTAGAAAAAGTATGGGGAAAAGGAAAGAGTTGATGAATGGCTATATTCAGAAATGAATGTAAGAGTCTTAAGAAGAATAATATTTATGAATTAATGCTTCGTTTAGCAAAAAAATAAAATAATAAATAAATAAATAATAAATTGCAATATTTATACCATGAGTTCAAAAAGAAATTACATAAGGGTTGGCTATGGAAAATAAAATAATGTCTGCTGTAAACTTTATATAATAATAAATAACTTATGAGTAGTGGTTAGTGTAGAGATGCACTGACTTCTAGGCCATGAAGGCTCGGGTTCAAATACCGGTTATGGCATAGATTTTTCAAAAATAAAATGCATCTACTGGATAATGGCCTTAGTAGCTAAAGTCCAAAAAAAAAAATAAAATAACTTATGACAACAACACCAGTGATGTCAGTTAATTAATTCTAAAGCTTGCTGTTGACATTACTTTTATTTTCCATAGTCAGCCCTTATGTAATTTCTTTTTGAACTCATGATATTTATTATAAGACAAATATTAATTTTGAAGTTAATATATCAGGGCGCAGGGTAATAATTTTTATTTAAAAATTAAACAAAATTAAAAAAAATAATAAATTAGAATTTTTAGAAAATAAATAAAGCTCAAGGAATTTATTAATTATTTCGTGGCCGTTTAATTTAGTTTTTCCCGATAAAAAGATAATGGTTATTTGCCAAAAAGAAAAAGTCTATGAATTCCCTTATTGTATTAATCTATTAAAGTAAACTAGAAACCGTTCAGTTAAACCTGCTATAACCGGTGATAAATATTAGTTTTTGAACGAAAAAACAAAATATTATTATTGTTTTTAAACTCGTTCTTTAAAAAATTTCATTCAATATCGCTATTTCGATTTCGTTCCGTTCTCAATCCATGACCATATCTACATAATCACTTCGATCCGTCTTCCTTTTTTTTTTATTATTGCTAATGAGGGGAACAAGACTGATACTTTGCCTTGGGCGCAAAAATACTTTGGTCCGGCACTGTCTGTTTATTGGGTTCTATATTTTAATTGGTGCTTCAATAAATCCTGTGCAGTTATGTAAGTAACATTATGGTATATTTTACGTAAAAGTGTTGACATAATAATATCGTAACCCTTTTATGACACGAATAAAACAACAGTGTGTATAATCACATGTGTTATTTTGTGAAATTTCAAATATGTAACACATACGCTGTGGGAAATTTCAAATAATAAACGTTACATTGTTCAGTGCCGTTACATATTATTATAGGAGATTTGATATGCGTAATATTATTATTTCGTAAATTAGTTCCAGTGTAATTATTCTTCATAATGAAATTACAATGGCTTTGCAAACTATTACCATAAGGATAATATATTCCGGAAATGAATAATTTCATATTAATCTATTGCATGGTCGCTGCTATTCACTAAGGTCAGGATTAGAGATGGGCAGTTCGGCTTAGTTCTCGGAACCGGGTCAGTTGGTATAGTTCAATTTATTGAGAATCAGCTCCTTAAAATATTAGTCAGTTCCCACACCTATTAAGGCGTAATTTATGACTTGTTGACAAACACCGTCACTCTCTATCTCCCTCACTGTTTTGCTTTAAAGAAGATAACGTTCCAAAGAAGTGAATTATTTAACTTTATATGATTTTGTAGATACGAGGGCTACTTTTTAAGTTTTTACAGAAACTAAAGCCTGGAACAGAATGCAAAGCGCGCTACGCCGTCAGCGCGCTACGCCGTCAGCGCGCCGTCATTTGCGACGGCGTTGCGTTAGCGCCGTTGAGAACGGCGTTGAATTTTCGCCTGCACACAATGCAATCATTTTTAACGCCGTCAAAGTGTCACGTGAAAACCTATATCTGTGTTTATACGTGCCCTTTCTTTTATTAAAATTATAATGGATGATGAAGACTTGTGTGTGATGTTATTTATGTTGTATGCTAGTTATTTATACATACAAACACTTTAAAAAAACATTCAGTAAAAACTGAGGTTAGGTTGTTCTACGTCAACGTTCAACGGCGTCAAAAGTTGGAAGTTGACGAACATTCAGTATCAACGGCGTTGGAACGCCGTTGGACGTTACACATTCTGTGCATTTGCGTACGACAGCTTGATTTTAACTTTCCTCTGATAGATAACGACGTCCAAACGCAGTCAACGCGCCGTAGAACTCGTTGCATTCTGTTCCTCACTTAAGAAAAAAAAAGTTTTTTGAACTAACTGTTTTATTGCTTTTTATAATATTGGCCTTTAAGATCTATACACTTCTGCATGCGTTCAAATCAATTTTCGAAACATTTTTTCTACTCTGAAGTTGGTATGCTAGCGTCGGCGAATCAGTGCAGTTACGTCACACGATGTAACAAACAATTGCATTGTTCCAAACAATACAGTCATTTGTTACGTATTGTGACGTAACTGCATTGATTCACCGACGCTAGTATATCTCAAAAACATGGTTTTCGAAGGCTTCAACAGCTTCTTGACTTGAAGAAAATCGCTGTCCACGCATTTTTGGTCTGACATTGGGGAACAAAAAAAAGTTGTTAATTCGATGTTTTTCTCCTTCAAATAATCAATTGTTTTACATTCTGTGTGGGAGCTTGCATTGTCATGATGAAAAATGATGCGACATTTTTGATTGTTTTTCCTGTTTTTGTCGATAATTTATGACAAACAAATTGTTGTATACCATTCAGCATTAACTGTTCTCCGATCCTCTAAAGGAATAACAAGCGATCATTTTCTTGGAAGTGCTTCGTGAACGAACAACTTTTGTGAGTTTCGGTTCATCTTGGAAGACCCAAACAGTGGATTTTTGCTTAGTTTCTGGTTCATATGAGTAAATCCAAGTTTCGTAGGTGTATAACGATGTTGTATACGGATTTTGCAGTGCCTAACTTGATTTTTTTAGCATTCCCTTACACCAATCAACACGAGGCTTTTTTTTTTTAGCTTTGGTCAAATTATGTTGAATCCATTGGGAACAGAATGTATTGCAGTCTGTGATATGCCAAAGGATGCCTCTATCTCACAGTAAGGCACATGCTGATCTTCTTCAACCATTTTGATCACAGCATCGATGTTTTTATGAATCACAACCTATTTTGGTCGACCTTCATGAGATTCATCACTGACGGACGCACGACCACGACGAAATTCTGCAAACAAATTATAAACAGTCTTTTCTGATGGTGCTTCATTACCAAAAGTTGAACGAAGCGAATCTATGCATTGTTGTTGAGTTAAAACTTTACTAAAATGGTAAAAAATCATCCAATGAAAACCTTCACAAGTAATATCCCTTTTGTAACAAACTTGTTTTTTTAAACGCTCACTGTCAACAAACTACTCGGATAATTTATAAGCTGCCACTGATTTCACAATAACAAATGCCATATTTTACGAATATAGTAATGACACATTTCAGTATAGCCATCTAGTGGTCGTTTGTAAAAACATAAAAGGTAACCCTCATATGTGTGATTATAACGAATGTATTTACAACAATGTGTATTTGAAACGTAGTTATATAATTCTCTTTTGAAATATGTTTCGTATCAAGAGAAAATTATTTGTTTTGATCTTTTGAGGTAGGTTATTTTTCACATTAAATTGTGATGTAAAACGAAATAAAAAATTTCTACGCAAAAATTTAGATGAATAATTAATAAACAAATAAAATAACATACGCGGACAAAAGGTATGTCGCACGTCCTTTTACAAAAAGGCTATTTTGTATCACATTTACATAGGAATATCAACCTTAAAGTAACGACGAATGTTATTAATTTTAAAAATACTGTGTACATTATTAAATTTTGAATATATGCGTATGAAATATAAATATAGCGTCTTTAAAAGTTGTTTAATTTCAGAACTTTTTTTCCAGGAATATATATATTCTGCCTACGTATTTGAAAATATAAAAGCAGAGATAAGCGCAAATAAACAGAGATATATATTTTTAGAAAATACCCAGAAGAATTGATTCGGAATGATGTTCAGCAAAAACAATTTTAAATTATAAAATATTCCTTTGTTTCTCTTTCGAATGATTTTGATGAAAATAAATGCTTTATAACAGCGGTTCCCAACATGGGGTACGCGTACCCCTCGGGGTACACGGAGGAGCGGTTGGGGGTACACGAAAATAATATAGACAATGGCGAAAAACAACAGTTTTACAGAGACTTACGTTAAAGTTGAAAAAGAAAATTTGATAGAACTGTCAAATTTTTACTTTTGAATTTCATTTCAAAAAAATTGACTCTGGCAATAGTGGAAGAAGAGTACCAAAAACTTAATAACTAAGCAATAAAATATTTATTACCTTTCACGAACACAGAGCTAGTCGAAAGAGCATTATCGTCTTATGCGTACATTAAGAATACGCAATAAGCGTCTTCATTTGAACCTGATTTTAAAAAACTCGGATCCATAATACAAGCTCAAGGATCTCATTAAAATTATTAAGAACCACGATGGAATACTCTTATCAAGATGAATAATTGCTATTTAAAATCTGACGAATAATTATTCTACTTTCAATATAAGTTAATGTGGGTAAAAATTATTTGAATGCTTTTTTTATTTGTTTTGATCTTCGCTAATAAAAAGTAAATAAATAAAAGCATATAAATGTCATTGCCTAACAACCTAACCTAAGGAAATTAAAAAAAATAAATAAATAAATAAAAGGTTGGGGCGGGTATTGAAGATAGGGGGTACTCATAAATGAAAAGCCTAATCAAGGGGAATGTGAGAGAAAAAAGGTTGGGAACCAATGCTTTATAATAATGTACAGGGTAGGCAATAGATATGTGAACGATGAATTTTCGGCATCTCTTTTGGTTTTCTGATTCTATCAGTCCACATTTAAGAGTTGTGTAGAACAGTGCTACTAAAAATGTTGTCCGCGAATCAATACTAGGCCGCGAACAGTTTATTACTGGGCCGCCACAAGATTTCATCTAAAATTTCTTAATTTTGTTGTACCGTTCGAGTAGCATTTTCGTAAATTCAACACAGGTTCTCCAAAGGAATGGCCGAGCTCGTTAAAACATGCAGTTTTGACTGGCTAAAACAGTCTGAATTGTGAGTTGTTGTTTCGTTTCCGCGTTGGTGGTATTATTCGTGCGAGGATAATATGTTTATTTTATTTATTTATTATTTTATTTTATTAACATTACTCCCATTTTTACAATCATTCACCCCTCATCCAGGTGTAAGAACTCGTCCCCTGTCATCAACGATTTGCCTTGCCGCAGAAAAAGGCCAATGTAGAATAAATAAAATAATAATAATTAAAAAAAAAGCAGGTTAGACAAATTAAAGAAGAAAAACTAAGCTAATTTGTCTCATTACAAATACTATATCTATTCGATTTATAGTTTGTTTGTTTATTAAAATTTTTGGCGCACAGCAACGATGGCTATTTGCGTCTAACAACCTGTCTAAATAAATAAAATATATATAATATTTCGCCTCCTTAGGGATTTCTTAGGTCAAAATTCTTGAATTTTTAAACATTTATAATATATATCCTCGAGCATAAAATATTAAAGAATCTGTGAAAAAACATTTTTTTGAACATAGATTTGCACTCTTTATAGGTAGATTAGGGCAAAATTCTGTATTCTTAGGTTTTTGTACATGAGTATGGGTAACCTTTGAAAGCAAATACCAAGTCTAAGTATATCTCATTGGCTCCAAGAAATATTGAGGAATCCGTAAAAAAAAAAACATTTCACCCCTTTTCACACCGTAGGGGTCGATTTTTTTTTTTTTTGTCTTAATAGGTGCCTATATCTTGAAAGGAATATTGCTATCTTCTCGGATTTTATGTTTTTATGTCCAGAAGACGTTCTATCGCATAAAAAATACCAATTTACCTCTTTAGGGGCGAAAAAAAAAAAAAAAAAACTCAAGTTTTGTGAAGATTTTAAAGACACCCATGTGCCAAAAAGGAATGTTATAACTCAACAAACACTTGAAATACATTAACACATGTTGGGTTAGTCTCGTCTGTGCTCCGATCATAATAAAATAAAAAAATAAAATAAAATACTTAGGATTCTATAATTCACCCCTTTAGGGGTTGATTAGGGTAAAATGAAATGGTTGCTGAAATAGGTTTTTAAATATTTGTGTGGGTAACCTATGTAAGTAAAAACCAAATCGTTACTTCATTGGTCTCGAGATATATTGAGGAATCCGCGAAATCAAATTTCAGCCCTTTTCACCCCATTAGGGGTTGAATTTCGAAAAATCCCTTCTTAGTGAGTGCTTACGTCATGGAAGAAATATACTTCCCGAATTTCATAGCTCTATGTCCAAGGGGTGTTCTATCGAATAAAAAACACCAATTAACCCCCTTTAGGGGTGAAATTTAAAAAAAAATGTCAAACTTTGTAGAGATTTTAAAGACACCCGTGTGCCAAAAAGGAATAATATAACTCAACAAACACAGTAAATACGAAGGGTTCTATAATTTACCCAGAATGTAGATTCACCTCTTTAGGGGTTGATTAGGTAAAATCCTGGAATAGGTTTTTAAACATTTGTATGAGTAACCTATATAAGCAGAAACCAAATCGATACTTCATTGGTCTTAAGAAATATTGAGGTATCCGTGAAATAAATTTCAGCCCTTTTCACCTTCTTAGGGATTGAATTTCGAAAATCCCTTCTTAGTGAGTGCTTACGTCTTTGATGAAATATACTTCCCTAATTTCATGTCTCTATATCTAGGGAAAGTGCTACCGAATAAAAAATATCAGTTTACCCTTAAGGGTTAAATTTAAAAAAAAAAAAAAAAACTGCAAAACACTTACTAAAGATTGTAGAAAGAAATTTATTTGCCAAAAAGATATAATTCAACAAAGACAGGAAATACTAAGGGCTTTATAATTCACCCCGAATGTAGATTCATCCGTTTAGGTGTTGATTAGGGTAAAATCTTGAATTGTGTCTTTAAACATTTGTATGGGTAATCTTTGTAAGCAAAAACTAAGACGATATCTGATTAATCCTAAGAGATATTGCGGAATCCCTGAAATCACATTTCACCTCCTTAGCGGTCGAATTTCGAAAAAAACACTCCTATCTGAGAGTACTTACGTCATAGGAGGAATATACTTTCCGTTTTCATGTCTCTATGTTCAAGGGACGTTCTATCGAATAAAAAATACCAATTTACCCCTTAAGGTGTGAAATTTTAAAAACTTGTCAAAATATATTCGAAAGATTTAAAAAAAAACACCTATGTGCCAAAAAGGAATGTTATAACTAAACAAACACAGGACATACGAAGGGTTCTATAATTCGGGGCTATTGTAGATTCACTCCTTTAGGGGTTGATTATGTTAATAACTGTAATGTTTTATGATCAGGTTCGTTAAATGATAGTCTGTTGGTAGTTGGTAAGAGACTGGTGTGCAGTCGTGTATTGAAATCTTAGGGAATTGTTACAGGACAAGTTACAACAACAATCTGCACGTATGATATATGACAATAACATTATAAAAAAGGTTACTGGGCCTTATTTTTTCGACAACGTTGCGGTAATTGCTGTTCTTGTTGATGGTGAACGCTGATTGCAACTGTTTCGAGACAATTGTATGAAACTGGAAAACTTCAGAAGTTGTTAAGTAGTCTATACATGAACCACTACTATTATCATATCAATGATTTAAAAACTAAACAGATTAAAAATTATTTAGACTGTCTATATATCATTCTAATTTTATTTTAAATGCTACGTGAGGCATCCTCCAACACCTTGTTATAAATTCCATCCTTAAATTCTCTCGGGGTTCGTTTTAATAAATTTCAGCAAAAAAATCGACTTGAAAGCATTTTTATCTCCCACTACTTTCCCTCGAATCACGAAAAAAATAAAATAAGCCGAGAGCTGTGGAAGTGAATGGTGCGTGGGAGGACACGCCATGCTAGGTCAGGTGATCTGCCCACAACGTTACGTGTTCAGTTCAGCTGCTGGGGGTTGGGGATGAATTTCAACAACCACCAACGTTTATATGTTCAAATACAGACATTATAGAGAGAGAGAGAGAGAGAGAGAGAGAGAGAGAGAGAGAGAGAGAAGAGATATCATGATTGTTATTGAATGTGTTAATATAGTTAAGGGGAGGCACAACAGTATAATTCTCACATGTTTCACAATACTAACAATCTATATTAACCCGTAGTTCACCAAAATATACACATCCAACCAAGTGGGGTGTAGTATACCCTAGGCTTTTCTCATTTAATATCAATTAAAATAAGGTAAAATTTATAGTTAGAAGCTGTCAAGCCTATAGAACAATATTACAAAAAAAAAAAAAAATTCAATGCAATTATTTAATGCTTTTTTAATAATTTTCTCAATAAAAGTCAAATTCACGCCAATTTCTTTTCTAAATTGCATCATATTTCAAGTTACGTCTCGTGTTGACTGACAACATTGCATCTCTCGTTCACACCAACTCTCACACATATTAATTTAGCTAGCTCTCTGATTGGTCTATGTATTTTGGTGGGGGAGACAATTTCTTTCTCATTTCTCAAGCAAAGCTTGAATTTTGAATTAATTGCTATTAGATACTAACAACGTTTATTTATTTATAATTCGTTCGAAATGCGCTGTTGCCAAATATAATTTAGACATATTTTTTTGTAAATGGTGTTTTTGATTTTTTTGTCGATTAAAAATTAAATTATTGTTAAATATTAACTAATTATTGTCAATAGATACATTATTTCCACTATTAATATACTGGGGTGTGACACACCCCATTTGGTCAAGCTTGGGTTAATAAAATTGGAGGATATATATTTGGTTTCTCCACGTTTCAGATGATTATAAGACAATATCCGCAAAAGAAAACAATTTTTGTCTGTCTGGCCGAGATTAACGCAAAAATGGCTCGACATATTTTTACGTAATTTGGTATGATGAGAGAGTAGAACCAGGTTTCGAACATAGGCTATAAGGCATCTCAAATTTTTTTATCTGGGGGAGGGGGTGTTTCGGGGTTATGTTTATTAAAAATCTTAAAATATCTCCCTTATTATTGACTTAACAGAAAAATATGTAGAACTAAAAATGGTAAAAAAACGTTATAATGATAAAACTAGTATTTTTTGTTCAATGCATTTTCCAATTAGGTGTATATTTGGGTAGTTACGGAAGGGGGGATTAACAAAAATCTACATATATCTCCTTTATTATGAACTTAACAGCAAAATCATATGCAACAAAAAAGTTTATAATAAGGAAACAAATCTTTTATGGACACCCTAAAGCTAATCTTTTGAATATCTTCCCTATTATTGACTGAACTTATATAACAAAAATTGTTTATAACAAGAAAGCAAATCTTTTTTGTTCTATATACATTTTCAATTGGATGAATATTTGGGATGCTATGGGGGGGGGGGGGGTTCTATAACTAAACTCTTGAAATATTTCATTATTATTTACTTTTCATCATCTTTACATTTGTGTGAGAATAGTATATTCTGTAACAAGGTTGGAATGAGAAAATTCGATGCGAGTGGAACATTCCGAGCGCGAGCCGCAGGCGAGCGTGAGGAACCACGATCATCGAATTTTCTCTTCCAACCGAGTCACAGACCCTACTTTCTCCACGACCACCAGAAAGAAAAAAAAATAACACAAATATTTTGGCAAACATTTTATCTTAACAAATAATTTATATTACA
>OZ020612.1:17937826-18006234 GCA_963971575.1 Liopterus haemorrhoidalis | reverse complement strand
CCCCAACAACAAAAATCTCAACAACAACAATCTCAACAACAACAGTCTCAACAACAACAGCCTCAACAACAACATTCTCAACAACAGTCTCAACAACAACAGTCTCAACAACAACAGTCTCAACAACAACAGTCTGAACAACAACAGTCTCAACAACAACAAGAGTCTCAACAACAACAGTCTCAACAACAGTCCCAACAACAGTCTCAACAACAACAGTCTCAACAACAAGAGTCTCAACAACATTCTCATCAACAACAACACTCCAAACAACAAGAACAAAAACAGCAGCAAAACAACAACAGCGATGGTCAAAATGTAGAAGACAAAAATCAAAACAAAAATACAACAGCTTTAAAAAGAAGCTTAAGCACAGCAAACAGCTCAGAATCTCTTGACGAGAACACCGTACTAAATAGTCAGAGTAAAACCGACCCACAAACGACCACGAACAACATCAGGAAACCACTAAAAAATCGTCGAAGAGATAGATCCACAAGTCCCTGCATAACAACAGAAGAATGGCTGAATCCATTAAAAGACATTTTTGAAATCAACGAAAGCACAATCCTAATGGACCAGTTCCAAAACTTTATTGAACTGGCACAAAATAACAATGACCCATTATCACTAGCAAAAAATTACACGGAAGAACCTTCAAAATTAATAACTTTAATGGAAAAAATGCACTCATCTCTCACCAAACGTGGTCCCAAACAACGCCTAGCCCGAGTAACTAATAAACTTAAAAATCAAATTAAACATAATAATGACGAATAATATAATACAGTGGAATTGTAACGGTTTCTTTTATCACCTGCCAGAAGTGCAACTAATTATCGCAGAACATCAGCCAAACTACATTTGTCTACAGGAAACAAATTTTAAACCAGACAAAAATGCAACATTACACAACTACACATTTTACAGAAAAGATCGAGATGGAAGGAATAAAGCAAGTGGCAGCACTGCAATATTAGTTAAAAATACGAATCATGCAGAACAACTCGTATTGAATACAGACCTTGAAGCTGTTGCAATCAGAACCTACATACCCGAAGAACTAACAGTATGCAGCATTTACCTTCCACCCGATCAACCAATAAGATCCAAAGAAGTAGAATCACTCATAAACCAACTTCCACAGCCATTTATAGTCTGTGGAGATTTCAATGCTTACAACCTACTCTGGGGCTCAAAAACCACGAATAACAAAGGAAAAACTATTGAAAAACTCTTCACCAGAGATTTTTTGTTGAACGATGGTTCTCCGACGCATTTCTGTCAAAGATCAGGCAAGTTCTCTGCCATTGATCTTACGTACTGTGACCCCAGAATCGCTATTAAATTCAATTGGGAAACACTGCCAGATTTACATGGTAGCGATCACTTCCCCATAAAAATAGAGTATAATATGAATCAACTAGCTAATATAGAAGAAGAAATAACGAAGTGGAATCTAGAACGAGCTAACTGGGAAGCATATGCAGAAAAAACCAGGATGATGTCCGAGAACTTCTTCACCACAGATGATGAAAATGCAACTTCGTTAATAAACAGATTTACCAATATAGTAATTTGTATAGTTAAATTATAATTTACAATCCAATATGCAATAATTACATATAATATATAAATTAATAAAACGTGTTTTTAATTTTGATATTGTTTTTTTTTTTGCTTTATCAATTGATCTATCTCCCAAAAAATATTTTAAACTTTTAGAAAATTTAACATTTTATTCTATCTCCAAATTAAAATATTAAAATATAATATCACTCCTAACATTAAAATCTCATTTTCTCGTATGACTGAAACAAACCAATACTGGGGTCACGATATATCTAAATACAGTTTTCAAAGATAATAATAATAATAATAATCTTTATTTTTATAAACTTATTACATATAAAATAATATATAAGTTATACCATAATTATATAAATAAAGACAAAATGCCATTTCAAGGCAGTGGCGGATTAAGCCTTCGCCGGGCCCAAGACATTTTTGATTTACGGGCCCTCAACCTAGAGGCGTTCAAAGGGGAAGGGGGAGGGGAAGGGTTCGTTGGGCCCTTGAAAATTACGGGCCCAAGACAATTGTCTTTTTTGTCTTTGCGAAAGTCCGCCACTGTTTCAAGGCAATCTAAACAACCACCGAGGCCTGTAGAGGTCTGTGTATGGTTTCTTTCTGATATATGCACTTTAATGGTCTATATCTTACAACAGTATAATAATAATAGATAGTAATAAATTTATATATATTTTACACACATATGCAATTAACTATACCAAACTATACAGAACTGAGAGCAAATTTAGCACAAAACACAATAATCGGGGTTTATATTTGTTATAATTTACATTTGATTATTTCAATCCGATATATAAAAGTTTTTAAATACGTTTTGTAATTTATCTTCCGTAAGGTTTCCTACGAATTGTTTTATAATTTTTTTATAGTTATTATTGTGTAACAAAATATCTTGGCTATTGGTGTATGTTTTAAATTCATTATACACCTTATGGCTATAATAAAGGAAACTTGCCTTGCCCAGTTCTTTATTTAATTTACTGGGCTGTGCTAGATTTTGACTTCGCGTATTATAAGTATGTACGGAAAAATTTAATAAACTGTTGTCTTTATACAAATATTTTAATATAGCTGATGCGTATATTTGCGATACGTGACTTATTGAAAAGTTATGAAATAAATTTTTTGATGGGTATCTTCTATTTTTTTTATGAATTATTTTAACTATTCTCTTTTATAATATTATGATATTTCTAATGATTTGTTTATTTGCCCCACCCCAGCCTACTATTCCATAGCCAATAACTGATTCTGTCAATGCATAATACACAACTTTTATTTTACTAACTGGAAGTAGTTGAGACAATTTCCGAAAAATAAAAGTAAATTTTCTTAGATTGTTTGCTAGGTTTTCAATATGTACATTCCATCTTAAATGTTGATCTATATACAAACCAAGATATTTTTTTACATTTTTTTTTTTCACTATAGTTTTGTCACATAAGCATTCATGTCTTTTACAAGCCATCTCGTGAAGCTTGAGGTAATTTAGATCTGGCTGAGTAATACTGTAAGAAGTAAAAATTAAAAAGTGCGATTTTCAGGAAATTAATTAAGAGCTTATTTGCATCAAACCAATTTTTCATTAACTGTAAGTTCTTTGTAGTGCTATTTTCAATATCTAGCCACGATTTACCCTCAACAAAAAGCACTGTATCATTTGCATAGGAAATTAGGTTTCCTTCAAAAATTTGCAGTTGCAATAGGTCATTTATGTATATAATGAAAAGGATTGGTCCTAGATAAGTTCCCTGCATTACTATACAGGTGACCTTATTTCTTACGCTACTCGTGCCTTTAAAATCAACATACTGCATCCTGTCTTCCAGGTAACTCTTAAATAAATTCAAAGCAATACCCCTTATCCCATATCTTTCTAATTTATTCAGTAGTAAGTTATGATCTATTGTATCGAAAGCTTTTTTAAGATCAAGAAAGACAGATAAACATGGATTCGCTTTGCCTACACAGGTATAAATATCTTTTAATAAATGTATTATGGCGTCAGTGCTGCTTTTATTTTCTGTAAAACCAAATTGGTTTGGATGCAATATGTTATTTTGATTTAAGAAGGATAGTAATGGTTAGATAATTTTGAACCTTTTTGTTAAAGTTAGTATTTCGGCGCCATGCGTAGGTCTGGGAACATCAGTGTACCTAGTGTTACATCGGACGTGATGCAAAATCTATATATTCGGTGTTTTTCTTTTACACTGTAAAAGAAAATTGCCATTTTTGGGTTTCCAGCCTGGAGCAATGGACCACTTGCACCATTTTGATGCTAACGACGCTACTGTTGGATATAATAGCTTAGAAGAGCCTGATCTTAGTATTTCTAAAGAGCATTCTTGCTTTGAAGAGAGGGCCGGGTGTGATTAAAATGAATTATCAACTTTAATACAATTTTTGGTTTTTTATTGAATCAGATTTACCTGATATTATGGTAAACTTATTTTTAAAAGTACAAACTGTATTAAATATTTAATATGTACATGTATTAGATACTTTAGATTGACTGAGGTTTATGATTCTCACCAACACCTAAAATTGAAAACAAAAAACATTGTGCACAAGAAATTTGTTTTTAAATTAATTAAAATGTTAT
This sequence comes from Liopterus haemorrhoidalis, assembly GCA_963971575.1. Lineage (NCBI taxonomy): Eukaryota > Metazoa > Arthropoda > Insecta > Coleoptera > Dytiscidae > Liopterus > Liopterus haemorrhoidalis. The sequence goes on along the minus strand of OZ020612.1, from coordinate 18,002,036 downwards.
GCTTCTATGCTCTGTAATAATATGAAAACCATTTTATTAATTTCTTTTGTTATGGACGGGAACAAATTTAAATCAAATTAAATTTTTTAGATAAAATTATACGAAGATTCCTAAATAATGTAATTTGTAAAAATGTCTTCTAAAGCAGTGTTTCTCAACCTTTTCTGGCACGGGACCCCCCAAAATTACGTAAATATTGTCTGCGGCCCCCTATATATAGACGGGGGAAGAGAAGGGTGAGAGAGAGAGAAAGAAAGATAGGAGAGGGGGGGGCAGCACCAAAGGATGTCTCAGGCTTTAGGGAATGCGATTTTTCTCGAAAAGGCGATGTGTAAGCAAGTTGAAAAAATTTTTAATTTACAAGTGTTCAGAGTTGCTTTTCAATTTGATTCGTCACTTTCGAACCCTAACTCTTGAGTTATTGATAACTCAGCTCAGAGCATAATAAAAAATAATAACAAAAAATATTGCACTTTTAAGTCGCACTTGAAAGTACTTGAAGTACCTCCAACGCGAATCGTTTTCATAGATATGCATCAATGGACACATACACTTGATATAGTTTACTTAGTTTACAAAGTTGTCAAAATAAAAATAATTTATATTACTTATAATAAAAAGGTATATTTTAATGAATAAAAATGTCATAAGTCTGTGGGAATCCCCAATTGGTGAGAAACATAAGTTCATTAAATTAAATAATCATTTATTAATTAATTACACTTTTAAATAGTAGTTGATAACACATTAATTATAATATAATTTCACAACACATAACGGCCATTTTGTACGTTACGTTCCGCGTGCCTTGCCCGACCCGTTCCGACTTCCACCAACGACTGAGCCGTTCGCTCGGGTTCTTGACCTCGTCACTGGCATTGGCGGCGGTGACGGGGTTCTTTGGGGCACCAAGCCCACAGTTCGGCCATTCCTGGAATTGACTGCGGCCCCGCGGTCTGGCGGCTCCTGAAACTGTAAATCATTAAGTTTGTCTGAACAAGTAACTTCATTGTTACAGTCAGCCCATGGTTTCATAAAGTCAGCAGCTGTGGTGGTCTTCAGAGGCGGCTCTCCATAACCCACCCTCTCGACATCGTACCTCTCTTTAGGTTTAACCCTGGTGACTTTATATGGTCCTAGGTATTTTGGTCTAATTTTAGCCTGTGTGGAGAACTGTGTTCGCTGGATGGCTACGAGATCATCTATTTTGTATTTTCTCGCTTCCTTCCTTCGCTTATCGTATGTCTTCTTATTTTCTCTTTGTATCTTCGCTATCTCTCCTTTCGCATGCTGGCGCATTTCTTCTCTATTGTCATCAAATTCCTTCGTGTATTCTTCTGATATCATTTCGGGAATCTTGTATGCTTCCGGACGCTTCATTTTAACTCCAACCATCAGCTCGAAAGGTGTTCGACCAATGCTTCTCTGGTACGTATTATTGATGGAACATTGAAGGTCATCAACGTATTTGAACCAATTCTCGTGGTCATTCAGTGCTAGCTTAGTTAATACGGTTATGATGATTCTATTAATCCTCTCAACCTGTCCATTGGCTCTTGGTACGCCGGTAGTTGTATGCAGAAGTTCTATATCTTCACTCCGGCAGTAGTCTTTAAATGTGGCAGAGGTAAAGGCTGTTCCTCTGTCAGTAATGAATCGTCGAGGATTACCGAATATCTTCTTTTGTGAATCTAGTCTGGTTATAACTTCTTGAGTAGAGACGGTTTTAGTAGGGTAGATCCAAACGAACTTGGTGAATGCATCTACTACTACAAACAAGTGTTGGTAGCCTTTTTTTGTTGGTGTAAGCGGTCCTAAATGGTCAAGGTGATAAGTATCTAAAGGTACATCACCTTTGTCTAACGGATGTAAAAAACCTTCTTGCTTCCCAGTCTTTTTGGTAGCCACAATACATGGTATACAATTCTTGATAAAAGCTTCGATCTTTTCTTTCATGTGGGGAAACCAATATTCACGTAGTATTATGTCTTGGGTCTTCTTAACAGCAAAATGTCCGTTTGTTTCATGAGCGTTTCTAATGATTTGTATTTCCATCTTCTCAGGTATAACTAACAAGTTGGTTTCGTCTTTTCTCTTGTATAGTAAATTATGTTGAATTAGGTAATCTTCAAAGTTGTGATTCTGTAATTCTTCTTCATTTCTCTTTATCGTATCGTATTTCATTTCATCGTATTGCTCCTTCAAAAGTATGCTACTTTCATCTTCTTCGTCTTCATCAATATCTTCATTTTCGTCATCAAAATCTTCATCTTCTTCGTTTTCAGTATCGCCTTCTTCTTTATTTGTAGTATCTTCGTATTCTTTATCTTTAACATTTTCATCGTCGTCGTCGCCATCGCTGATAGCTCGGACTTCCTCGTCATCGTATTCCTCTTCCAATTCGTTGGCATCATCGGAATAACATTCATCTCTCTTGTTGCTAGTTTCTTTTTCTAGGTAGTCGATTTTGCTAATCTTCTCTTGTTTCATCACAGGTGTTCTGTTCACCTTTTTTACGGAACATAGTTCGCCTTTTCGGAATATCAGCTCAGCGTTGTGCAATAAGGAATTGCCTATTATAATAGTCGGTTCAATTGCATCGTCGTTGATCACGTGGATGGTTGTATCGAAGCTCTGACCTATGAGTTCGACTGTCGTGTCGAAACAGCCAAGGGTACAAGTCTCTCCTGCTCCAAGACCTTGCAGCTTGAGTGTTTCTGTTCTAACCTTCGGTGCACCTAACTTGAAGTAGTGAGTCGCCTTTAATAAATTAACGCAACTTCCTGTATCAATAAGAGCGTTGATCGTTTGATCTCTTATTTTTACTGGAGCTCTGACGCATTCGGCAGTCATCTTGTTAACGAAGTTTACTGGGTTGCCGTTCTTCTTATCTTTATCCTCCGTCCTCTTTGAAAACTGGTTTCGCCTCTTGGGACATTCTGGTGACTTGTGACCGTATTGATTGCATGCAAAGCATTTGGGTCCTTTTGTCTGATCAGGACAATTTCTGGTCATATGGCCCAACTTTCCGCATGAGTGGCAACGTTCTTTGTCATTTCTATTCGCATCATTCGAACTGCGGTTTTGGAAATTTGACCGTTCGTACGGCTTTATAGAATCTTGGTCTCTTCGTTGGCGATTTTGGGTCATTAGGCTGTCGTAGTTCTTGATCCTAATCATCAGCTCGGTTACATCACGGAATTCACAAAGTGCTAACGACTTTTGGAGATCTCGGTCACCTATACCTGCGATAATATACTTGATAACTGATCTTACCTCTATATTACCTGTCTGGGCTATGGCTGCCATTTCGTAGATGTAGCTTTCATATGTTTCATTATGCTTCTTCATGCGCCTTGTTAATCGGGCATGTACATCTGCTTGATCTAATGTGTCGGGAAATGCTGCACAAATTTTCAATTTGAATTCTGTCCAAGATTTCGGTGGTTCGGATACGCTGTCGTACCAGTGCCTAGCTGCACCTCGTATCTTGCTAACTGCATAAAAGAGTGTTGTTTTGTTGTCCCATTCGTAAACAGAAGCTGTGTTTTCGACTTTGATAGTCCATTGTCGTGCGGTGAGTCCAGTGATTTTAGAAGGGTCGTATTCTGGGATCGCACGTTCGTCGGCCTTCTTCCACAACGGTGTCTGTATAATAGTCGTATGTGCTTGCGAGTTATTGAGTAATTCGCGCTCACGTTTCAATAATTCTCTTTCTCGTCTTAATAAATCTCGCTCTCTGGCTAAATAATCAATTTCTACACCATTAGCGTTTCCTCCTGTCGTTTGAGCTCCTTGGTATTCGTACGGAGTGCTTGCGCAAAACTGCAATACGCCCTCTGGTAATGTTTCGTCTTCACGGTCTAACATGTTACGGTCTGATTCTCCGCCCACTGCGTTATTATATTCGTCAGTCATGATGGACTTTTTATCTTCTTATGCGTCTTAAATTTTAACTCTTTACTTCTATTTCTAAATCTTCTTACTGCTGTGCAGTTCTTTATTTCTCTTAAATATCTTATTTCTTCTTTGTAACATGTAATTCTTCTATATTGACCTCTTATAATCTTAATTCACGTCTTTAATATTTCTTTAACATCCTACTACTCTTTTAATAATCTTAACATCTTTTTAAACTGTTATTTACTCGTAAATTATTTAAAATTTGCAATTGTATCGAAATTGGCAAAAACAATACATGTACGCCACTGCTTAGTGTTTACATATCGTAGATAACATTTTACCGCGCAATTGTCGGACGATAACAACGTAAAAACAAGGTTATATTGAATTTTAACGTATTTATTATAATATTTTTAAAGTTTCTCACCAATATACTCAAAATGTTGAACATGTAATGACACTTTTCATTATATTTCACTGTTTCACACAAATATTACAGGTTTTTATACTTTATTTACTCCTTAAATAACGGTTTGCACAATCTTAACAATTTAAATATCGTTTTAAAACATTTTTACTTTTTAAATCTTTCACTTCACCTCTTTTCAGCATATCTTTCTTTAATTTTTAACTCTTTTAATTATTAATTTAATGTTTCACTTCTTATCAAAACTTTAAAACATGTTTTTTCAATCGCGGCTGAGCCCCCAAGTCTGTGGGAATCCCCAATTGGTGAGAAACTTAAGTTCATTAAATTAAATAATCATTTATTAATTAATTACACTTTTAAATAGTAGTTGATAACACATTAATTATAATATAATTTCACAACACATAACGGCCATTTTGTACGTTACGTTCCGCGTGCCTTGCCCGACCCGTTCCGACTTCCACCAACGACTGAGCCGTTCGCTCGGGTTCTTGACCTCGTCACTGGCATTGGCGGCGGTGACGGGGTTCTTTGGGGCACCAAGCCCACATGTATATTAATGAATATGGACATAATTTATATTTAGCAAAATTGAGCGCATCTCTATTATATTTTCATGCTTCGATCTTATATGACTTCGCGGCCCCCTGACAAAGCTGTCACGGACCCCCAAGGGGCCGCGGCCCCCCGGTTGGGAAACGCTGTTCTAAAGGCCTTATCACATTAGAGTTAATAGTAACGTCTTGACTTGGAAAATTAAAGTTGTTACATTCGAATCGAAGTCATTTGTGTGTGATAGTATGAAAAAAAACTAGGTTTTAAAGACTAGGCAAATGGAACAAGATTCAATTCCTCCGTCTATTTATCCAGGTTTGTCAAAAAGCGCGTGTGCCAACTGATATCCTCTCGCTCTTAGCTGTTTCGCGTATTTGTCTTTTTTTATGTTGAGGTTAGTTTGTTGTATAATTGTTATTTTCGAATATAATATTTGAAAAAACAATGATTTTTGGAAGAACAACTAATTAATTTAGTGAAACCTCAGAAATAAACTTTTAAAAGTAAAACTGTCAACTGTCAAAATAACACGATGTGCGCATGCGCAAACAAAAAAAATCCAAGTCTTAAATAATATTCAAATACTGTGTGATAACTCAAAACCTACAAAAGTAAAACTTGTATAGCGTTCTAGTGTAATACGCCCGTAACGTTCAAATGCAATACAAAAAGTTGTTCCTTTAGTGCTATTTACTTTCGTTGAAAAATAAGACAAAACTGTGAAATATATGTACAATTCAGATTTTTCAACAATGTAGCAATCAACTTTTTACCGACCGTCAACATATATAAAGGAGGTATTGTGATCATACCGATTTTGACATTTCGAGATTTCGATGGATCTCCACGAACTGAGGTCCCTACATAACGTTTAGACTATTTTTAGCATGATGTCTGTCGGTCTGTCTGTCTATCGGTCCGTGTACACGTGCAGAGCAAATTCGGCTAAAAAGATTTTTATAAAACTTCATATTTAAGCTTCTGACATCGATGGCACGAGTTGATCAACTTTTGATAAAAATCGGTTAACTAGAAATGGGAGTTTACTCGTGCCGGTTTTAAGATTTTTGCGAATATTTCATAACAGAAAAATATTTCGAAAACATTTATTTAACAAATTTGCTATAAAAGCAATAACTAACAACTTTTATTTTAGACATTTTTTGATAAAGCAGCATTAATTAAATAAGTACTTTGTGATGACGGTCGGTCCTGTGGTGGCCACAGCTGATTTTTTATATATTTCTGTCTCGCAAATGTTTTGCAAGCATGACTGCGAAAGAAAAGTGGGATTCTCCGCATATCCGACGTATCCGTCGCGAATAAGTAGCTTTGAATGTATTTAAATTATTATTATTATATTTTTTATCAATCAATTATTAATTTCTTGTTCAAAAAATTACTTTACTAAAAGCGTTTTTAGTAATATTTACAATGATATTTAATTGAACAACATGGTAAACTGAAAATTTCTATAAGCGGATGTGTTTGACGATTTGTGAATGTTTTTCTTTCGTTACAAAGAAAACATGTAAAGTCTTGGATTACGTAATTATTAATCATATCATGTGTGATCCAGTTACCGGCAGCTCGCATCCGGTCAGATGCCGGGGATACCAGAGAACTGAATTAGAGTTATCAGTCTACCGGTAATATGAATACGTAATGAGTGACTAGGTCAGTAGTATGAATATATCAATATTAAAATATATCTCGACAATATAGAAAGACTAGAATGAAAAAGATAGGTATGATTTTACTAATTTACTTAATACTGGTTGGAATAAAGGACATTGTAGATTTTCACTATTATTTAACAACATTTTGCCATTTTCAAAGCAATGCTAAAAAGTTATTGCTTTGAAAATGGCGAAAATCGAAACTAATAAGCACAGTGCCGTCGCTATACTTTTGCCACCACAGGCAAGATCTTTTTCCTTCCTGGTGATAAAAGTAAAAATCGATTTGCTATACTTGCATTCAACATTTAGACGCCTTTCAGCAACCCCCCCCCCCCCCCGGGTGCACCACTGGGTTCAATACTCTTCCTCATACGTATAAACCGCTTGTTAAAAATGTCTTCCCACTTTACATTTGGTACTTCTGCAAGTTTGGTCCCAGGCTGCTTGATGAAAGGGAAGAGTCCAAAATCACAAGGAGCAAGATTCGAACTATACGGAGGATTGAACACTTGTAGTCCAGAATTATTCAAAAATTCTTTAGATAGTTTTTCATGCAAACAACAAGTGTGAATGTGGCCATACTGGCCGTACTGTTTTTTGTTCTTTTAGAACAATTCTCGTAATAATCCTTCGCTTACCGAAGAATATGACAGTCATTTTCTTTTTCATAGTTCCTGATTGCTTTACTGCGGTTGGAGTTTCTTCGTCTTCAAATAGCCATATCTTGTTTCATGACTTTTATGGCGCATCATAATAATGAAGCCATGTTTCTTCCCCTGTCACAATGGAGTTCACGTATTTCGAGTGTACCATTTCAATTTTTAATTTTTAACACCATTCAACTCTTATTGCTGTTTGTGCATCATTCATGTTGTGGGGTACCCATAGCGTTCAAGCTTTCCTAACTTCCAGATGGTTGCGAAGAATTGGTCAGATAGCTGGTACATTAATGTGCAAAGACTCCTCTATCTGTGTGTATGTAATTAGCCTATTTAAATCGAGCAGATTTTTAACCGCAGCAATATTTACAGGAGTAACTTTTTCACTGGGCCTTTCTGGACGAGGATTATCATCTAGGTTAAAAATTTCTCTTTGAAATTGTTTGTACCAACGAAACAGTGTGCTCCGACTTGGATAATTCTCAGAAAAAAATAGTAAACATTTCGGAGATACACTCTTCCGCAGACAAACCATGTTTGAAATTGTACAAAATTATTGCACGATGATCTAGTCGCGTTAAGTCACTCATATTGATAAGTTTACACTTGCACTGCAAATGATAGACTGACTACAAGTTTATTTATCAGTGTATTTATTATGTTTTGAATGGTCTATTTAATGATGCAAGAATAAACTTGCTAGGTTTGTTTATACAGCCGTCTCTCAAAACTTTCCTACCGTCCTATGCATTAAATATGCAGGGAGATATGATCTTCTGTTTGAAGATCTGTCTCGGAAAGCAGTTGAACGGCCGCAGAATATTCAATGTTTGACTGTCTGTATCAACCAACGCAGCTGTTGATTTGAAAATGGGTATACAAGTACAGTGATACCTCACATAGCGTACTTAATCCGTTCGAGGAGCAAGTTCGTTGAAACGTGTTTTCTCATAACAATACATGTTAAAATATTTAATTCGTTCTGTAGCATAAAATATCGTACTGTAACATAAAAAAGATGAAAAATGGGTAGTCAAATGAAGAAGTGCACAGATTTACACAGAAACACACGTTTTACACGTTTGTGTAGCTGCTGGCTTCTTGAATTTTTTTCCAAGGTTGTCTGTTTCTCCCTCTTCTTCAACACCTGCCGGAAATAACGGGCAAGGGTGTCATTGTAGGGAACGTTGATCCTGTTGGCCTCAGCTGAGTTTGGATAGCGAGTGTTGGTAAACTCCTGAACCTCTCCCCATTTGACTAGGATGTCCTTGATGGCAGCAGTTGAGATTGGTTGACTGGATTGCTCCTCCTCGTTGTCAGATGAAGCTTCCCTATGAGCTTCATCATGTTGCTGGGCCAGAAGTGCTTGGAGCTCTTTAGTTGTCAGCTCACCTTGGTGTTCTTCAATAAGCTCTTCCACATCCTCCTCCTCTACTTCCGTTCGAGCGGCGAGATGAAATCGACGCAGTCCGTTGTGCGAAGCGAGGTTCGTTGTGCGAGTCGCGTAACGGACGAATAGAAAGAATGGAAAGATCGTTGTGCACATCGTTCTTTATGCGAGGCGTTCGTTATGTGAGTCATCACTGTATATACTATTGCTCTGGATCTGAAAAAAGCAAGCTGAACATCCAAAAAATATTTCCCTTTGCTGGATAAAGGATGAAGCGGACAATAAAAGCTTAATTTGCAAATTTAAACCCAATTTAGGGATTTTTTCTTTGGTATTTCAAATATTTGTTAATTCGTAAAATAAAAAGGAAGTGTTTTTATCTTTTAGATAATAAATCTTCGGACTCATTTTAAGAATATTTCTGAAAGAATTTGTTATTATACCTGTTTTGTTACATATTTTGACCTTATTCTTAAATTCATGTACGTAAAGAGTAGTTAGTAACGTAGTTAAAAATATAAATAATAATGGTAGTAATTTTTTGCTAAATTGTGAAAACATTAAAAGTAATAAAACATAACATGCTATTAATAAGAAATTTGATAAATTATTTTTATCATGACTCAATTATTATTGCATTTAAAGGTGAAAATTGAGTGTTACTGATACTAACACATAAATATAACGAAAATTTCAAGATCTAATAAATTATCAAGTTTATTTATTGTTAATGTTAAAATGTATTTTATCAGATTAATAAAAAACATTGTTGACGTAATATAAATTATCGGTACATAATATATTAGTAGTATTAGTTTTATTTCTTTATTTATTTTTATTTATTTTTTTCTCTACATGATCAGCTAGGTATAAAATTTTGTTATCACCAGGGTCCTGAAGCTGATTTTATTTAGATTCAGGTTCAATATGTTAATTACGGTTCCGTTTCAGAACCTATTTTTTTTTTTTTCAGATTCGGGTTCAATGAAAATTTTAGTACGAAAAAGTACAAAATTATACATCAAAATTAATTAATTTAATAATCGTACAAAACACAAACAAGTTGTAATTTGTTGCCAATAAATAAAAATGCATTATGACAATGCACAAATATCTGTAAATAGAGTAAAACTCCAATTCCAAATGTTTAAGTGGTACTAGATTTGAAATCTTATAACTTTTAACGATTGAATCGGACTTTTGGCTGTTTTGTTAAGCTATTGTAAATCGTATTTACATTGCATATTCTATGTTGAGTTGACTTGTCATTATTAAATGTCGTTCTCATTACATTCTGATTTTTGTCATTCTTAATACAAGTTACCTATTTCTTAAATTTCTTGGTTTCTTCCAAAAGTGTAAAAGTGTATTATATATTTTATTTTTTATATGTTACTCCGTACATATGTTATTTGTTATATAATGATATATATTTTATTAACAGCCTTGCGGCCAATAAAAAGACAAATACATACAAATCAAACAAACAAGATAAACTATACACAAAAAAATAAAATAAATAATGAACAACAATAAAGAACATATAAAGTTTGAAATTGGCCTCAATAATACTATTATACAATTATTACATGAGTTTTACTCAGAAATGATACTCTACTGAAGATAACAAAAGTCAGTACAATAATATTTTATTGCCCCCAATAAATGTTAATAAAGACACTCGAATTTCAATAGTTCAACTGGCCATTGAAAAAGTTTTAACCATTATGAAATACAAATATTCAGCTGAGTGACTGTTCTATTACAGGGCTGATATATTACAAGAGTGGCATATAATACTGTACAAATTCCTTAAAATTTGCCAAATAATAGATAATGGGTGTTGTGACGTTTCATGCAATGGGAATATGAATTACCTATATTCTTTATATCTCTTATAATTCAGACAGGAAGTCAGTAAGTCATAGTGGTGCAGTGTTATTTATTTGTTTTTGCTGCGATTATTTTTCGATGGATCGCTGGCTTAAGTACGGAGCCCTTCGTCTCAGAAGGGCCAGTAGACGACAAGTGTGTTAAAATATTATAAAGTTAGTATTTCAATAGTTTTTTCTTATTTATTACGCTTAAGACTTGTGGATTAAGTTTTTACCAACTGCTTATATTAATGTATATGTATATGTATATGTACATACATATAAGGGAGGTATTGTGATCGTATCGATTTTGACATTTTTAAATATCGATGGATGTCCACGGATTGAGGTACATAATGTTTTTACTATTTTTAGCATGATCTCTGTCGGTCTGTCTGGATGTCTGTCTGTCGGTCCTTGGGCACGTGTAAAGCGAATTTGGCTAAACTGATATTTATGAAACTTCACTTTTAAGCTTCTCACACCAATGGCATCAGTTAATCAACTTTTGGTAAATACCGGACATCTAGAAATGGAAGATTTTTGGCTGTCAGTCCTGTGGTGGCCACAGCTGATTTAAAAAAATATATATTTTTACGTTATTTTTACTTTATTTATATTATAGTAATAATAATTAATAATGCTTAGTAAGTATTTATTTTGTCATACGTATATGTAATGTTTCCACGGTTATGGTAAATAATTTCTGTGTTAGAGAGTATTTTGTTTAAGTACCTATTTTGTGATGGCTTTCGCTCTTGTGGTGGCCACAGCTGATTTTTTAAAAATATTTTTGCTTTTAACTAAAAAGCATTCTTACATTTTGCTCAGTTTATAATCCGTACCAGATAATTTTTCAAGATCGACATAAAACAATTATCCTGTATCGATCAACTGAGAAATTTATTTCCAGAACATATCACACGTCAAGATTCACTAAAATATATATAAATATATAGCCAGTGGTGTACGCATAGGGGGATAAATCCCCTCCCCCCGAAAATTCGAAAAGAACTAAAATTATAACTACCCCATTTCTAGATAGCTCGCATTCTCAATACGTATAAATTCCGATGTTGTGAAAAATCCTCCCCCCCCCCCTCCCTCCGAAATAATTTTCTGCGTATGCCACTGTATATAGCAAAGATAGTGTTCCGCGATGAATTCTTCTCGTGAAAAGTGCTCCGCGGCTTAAAAAGTTTGGGAAACTCTGATCTAAGCAAACTTGGTTCTCGTGACAACTTAGGAAAATGAAATTCTTGTTTAGTTCCGCTTTAGGTTTGGTTTACTGACCTTGTAATATAATGGTTCGACTCAGGTTCAGGTTCACGAAAAATACAAGTTTTTTCAGGTTTTAGGTTCGTGTTCAACTTCAGGTCCCTGGTTATCACTACAATGATCATATTAGCCTTTTTTTACATAGAGGACTTTGAAAATTTTCATAAAAATAAAAAAATATTTGTGATTTATTATTTTATAAATAAATAAATTTTATGTAAAATATAAAGGATTTATTTTACTATCATTTTTTAAAAACGCAGATAATCCTTACTTATAATTTGTGAATGCGGATTTGTATCAAGATTATTAAAGTAAAGGTTGTCTCGTAACTTGTAGTGGTGGGGGTAAATAGCGAAGCTACACGTCATCTCTATGCTAACGGGACGTCAGCCTTTGTTTATCGTATATGTTATATACACGTGAAGTTTGAATTTTGTCTATAAATATAAAAATATCGTTTAATTTTTGGATTTTCTACTGGTTTTAATTTCCTTTTAGTGTGTTGTAATGTTTTAAGTTATGTATTATTAGTGTTAAAATGACTGGAACAATATGTAGTGTTCCTACTTGCAAGTCTAACTCTGTGAAAGCGAAAAAAAGTGGAGAACAAATATCTTTTTTCGCGTTTCCAAGGGATAGAAAAATTAGAAATGAATGGATACGAAGATTCCACAGAAAGGAACGTTTTAACCCAGAAAACAAGAGAATTTGTAGTAAACATTTTAAACATGATGAACAAATAAGATTTGTTTTCTTATAAACAATTTTTATTGTATAGTTTTTTCTGTTAAGATAGTTTTGTTTATAAATGAAATATTTTAAGTTTTTAAGTACCAGTTTTAACCCAGAAACACCCCCTAAGAAAGAAAATTTTGAGATATCATGCATATATTTGATCCTGGTTCTACTCTATTGTACCAAATTTCGCTAAATACGTCCAGCCGTTTTTAAAACCTGATATAACCTCCAATTTTATTAATTACTATATTATTATAGCCAGGGCTTCGAACCGTTATTTTTTTCGTTTCGGTTTTCGTTCCGGTTCAATTAAAAAAAAATATATCGGTTCGGTTCCGGTTTTCGTTCCGGCAAAAATAACGGTTTTTTCGGTTTTCGGTTCAGTTCTGAGTGATAAATTTGTAAATGCTTGTATTTGTAATAGAAATTTATTTTCTACTATAATTTTGTAGAACATTTTATTCCTTATTTTGTAATAATCATACCAAGGCCGCTGCCAGGGGGGGATTATTTGGCGTCCCCCCCACCGAAATAATAGAAGCGCATTTTTTTACTTATCAATTAAAAAAATTACGATTTTTTTTTCTGCTTAAAAAATAATCTTAAATAAAATGTATTTTATATTCACTCACATAAACATTATCTGAACCGAAATAAACCGATATTTTTTTTTCGGTTCAGTTCCGGTTTTCGTTCCGACAAAAATAACGTTTTTTTTCGGTTTTCGGTTTTCGGTTCAGTTCCGGCTCGAAGCCCTGATTATAGCAATTTGTTTTTCTATTTTTATTTAAATATTCCTAAAATTATATTTGTATTCGATTTTATTGTTATTTATTAACTATAATACAAATAGCCATCACCTTAATTTTTATATAAATCAGTATAAAATTTCCTTAGGTTTTTATTTATAATTTATTCAGTAGAACTGTCTTGAAATAAATATCTATTATAAATATAGTCAATAAAAGTATTTAAAAACATGCAACATCTATATTAATTTTGTATGCTAGTTTAAACTAAGCCGACATGTGACGTATTCCCTCTCACGCTTTGATTGGTCAGAAGTTATGAGACAACTTTTAATTTAATATTGGGTTTGTATCACATAACAACCAAATGCATGTTTTGTTTAGTTAGAGTCCATGTTTCAGAATTATATCGAAACACTGGTTTTGTAAGAACCTCATAAATTAGGCACTTTATTTGAGTTGAAATTATTTGTGTTTTCAAATCCCAGTCTCAGTCCCTTATGATACTGTACTATAATAAAATAGATTTATTTTACTTTCATTGAGACGCAAAAATGTATTTAGATAACAAAGTTGCAAGGAAAAACAATTTCCATTTGGACTATCTATGAAAAATAAATTATATTTTATCAAAACAATATACGTATGTACGCTACAAAACAAAAACACAATTTGTAATTTATTGCTTATTTTAGATGTTTTTTTAATTTTCTATTTCATTTAGTAGTGATAATAGTCATTCATTTTATGTTTTGTTCAGAAATAGATCATGGAATAAACCACAAAAATATAATCATAAAATTAAAAATAATAATTTATTTTGAAGGTGGGATGTTTGACGTGATTTGCTAATATTTTTATCCAGAAATTAAGTGCCACTTGTTTGGAAAGGAAATACATTTTATACTCAATTTATGCCGGCTTACGTCAAATATTTTCAAAGGATTGACTCATAGTGTGAAGGTTATCCTGGGAGATTTGTGACGCGCACCCATAACTTCTTCTAAGGGGGGGCTCAGAAGGTATATATATATTTTTTTGGAAGGTGGTGGGGCTCACGTATTAGGGGGACCGGAAAGAAATCCTTTATTTTAGAGCAGTGCTCCGCAACCGGTGTGCCACGGCACACTGGTGTGGCTTGAGCCGATACAGGTGTGACGCGGTCAAATAAGACAATGTTCTAACTAAATAATGTTTCAACGGTCCTCCTTAGAAACACAATAATGAGAATACGTACAACTAGGGTGACCAACCGTACTCTTTAAAGAGTACATGTACTCTTTTTGAGCAAATAAAATTATGTACTCTTACTTTTTCTAAAATTTCCATAAAAGTACTCTTTTTTAAAAAAATTGAAGAAATGAAGAATTTTCAAAATTGTCAGCTGATTCAAAATGGATTAATTATTTTGAAGAAAGAAATCAAACAACATCTTCAGAATTCCGAAAGATATGTTCATTTTCTTTTCGCGATTCCAGCGCACAACGCAAATGCGGAAATGATTTTCAGCATGATGAAGAGTATTTGGACTGCTGAAAGAAACAGACTCTTGCCAGAATCAGTAAAAAACTTACTGATGGTACAATTTAATTTTAAAAATTTTAATTGTGAACAATTTTTTAAATATTGTGTGGACAATAAAAATTTGTTAAAAGATGTGAGAAGCAAAACCAAATATCTATGATTTTGCTGATCGTTCGTGACTAATTACGTTTTGTTCGTCCTATAATATGTTTTGTAATATTTATATAGTTTATTTTTGTTTACATTGTGTATTTTGATTTTTTAAATACACGTGTTTCTTATCTTAGCAATTTTATTATTTATTAAATATATAAATGACTATTGACGAAAATAATAAGACGATAGTTAGTAGGTATGTAGGAATTGCTATATAAAATATGGGTACGATTTTTTTTTAAAGAAATGTACTCTTTTTGAGCTGGGCTGAGTTGGTAACCCTACGTACAACGAAATATTCCCGTTATCTGCGCTCAGCTAATGTTTCTATCTTAAAAATACCATTAAAATAATAACTATTATTTGATTGTAACATAAAATACTGAAAACTAGGTATCGAATGAGTATGTTGACAAAAAAAAGTTCAAAAAAGTCATGTTGTTTTGTTGAAATTTGAACAAGTAAATAAATGCGCAATATTTTATCGCACAAAATTGATCGAACAAAAACTTTGTGCCGCGAAATTCTAAGAAGAACTTTGGTGTGTCGTAGGTGAGAAAAGGTTGTGGAGCACTGTTTTAGAGTACAAAATAATTTTTTTTTTTCAATATATAATTTCCATAATTATTATATTTATTACGACTTCCCAATGTTTCGATACCCTCTCTATAGAAGTACATGGGTGATATTTCGATTTTTTTCATCCCGGAGTCAGGGGCGGACTTTGGCCTAGGTAGACTAGGCAACTGCCTAGGACCCGTAATTTTTTGGGTGCCGTAAGACGGTTTTATTACATATCTTTTCCATTATTTTGTGATTTGTTTGAATAATAGGGCCCGCAATATGAACTTTGCCTAGGGCCCCGATTTTCTTTAGTCCGTCACTGCTCGGAGTGTAACGTCCATGACCAAAATAGGTGAAAATCGGAAGACGCGAGATCGAGTGAATACGATGGATGTGGAATAATTTCCCAGTTTAACCCCAGATTTTTTTTTGCGGGTTATTTTTGCTGAGTGAAGAAGTGCATTGTCATGATGAAAAAATATTCTTTTTCGGTTAAATAAATTTGGACGTTTCTCCTTTAGCTTCTGATTCAGTATCTCTAATTGTTGTGCAACTATGAAACTAAAAATTTCTTTCATGTTTGGTGTAATATTGGAGATGGCAAGCCGTTGTTTTTCTCAAGATCTAAACGTGACCTATATTTCATTTTAATGGCAACCAGAGCCGGCGCTAGTCCGTTTGGCGACCGGGGTAAACCTGCCAAACTGGCCTACTTTTGTTAGAATATGAGTGGCGTACCAAAAAGAGAGGGGGCTATAACCGAATACTAGTTATCGCTCAGTAAACTTTTATAATACAATGGTACCTCTACTTACAAACCTCTCGAAATACGAATAACTTTTCGAGGTACAAACCCTTACCTATATTAATATGTAAGGGTAAACAAATTGCATATTTATAGTTAAAAAAAATGCTCTTTATCCATTTCTTTTCATTTTCTTTTTTTTAAATTATTTGTATTTTCTTTATGATTTTTACCGACTGCCAACATATATAAGGGAGGTATTGTGATCATACCGATTTCGACATTTCGAGACTTCGATGGATCTCCACAAACTGAGGTCCCTACATAACGTTTTGACTATTTTAGCATGATGTCTGTCGGTCTGTCTATCTGTCTGTCTGTCTGTCTGTCGGTCCGTGTATACGTGCAGAGCAAATTCAGCTAAAAGGATTTTTATGAAACTTCATATTTAAGCTTTTGACATCAATGGCACGAGTTGATCAACTTTTGGTAAAAATCGGTTACAAAGAAATGGGAGATTACTCGTGTTGGTTTTGAAATTTTTGCGAATATATCACAACAGAGAAATATTTCGAAAACATTTATTTAACAAAAGTTGCAATAAAAGCAATAACTAACAACTTTTATTTGAGAAATTTTTTGATAAAGCAGCATACATTAAACAAGTAGTTTGTGATGGCGGTCGGTCCTGTGGTGGCCACTGCTGATTTTTTAATCTGGAAACAGATTAATTTATTTCCCATAAGATATAATGGAAAATTGGGTTTTTAAATACATACTTTTTAAGATACGAACCGCCATCTGGAACAAATTAAGTTTGTGCCATTGTATATCAAAATGTGCAACCAAAATCAGTTATAGATGTTTTCAGATATGTAAGAAAGTTAATCAAATATAAAAACTGCTAAAAATATTAGTAAGGTTACCAGTAAACAACGTATTGCTGAACGATGATTCTACGTTAAATTTTTTATAAAACTATCTCCGACACACAGTCTTTGAACAAGTAAGAAGATTGAAAAATGGACTTTCTTTGTTATTTATATACAAATATACCTATGCATATATGATGCTTTAAATATTTTGCAGAAGTCCAAAAGAAAACTGAATATTTTCAATGAATAAATTTGTACATCTTTAAATGCAATTTTGTATTTAATATGTACAAGATTAATATAGACATAAAAACTTTTTGATCTAAATAAAAATAGAAAAACTTAATAAAAACTTAGAATATGTATATTTAAGCGTTTGTTTTGGCGCCCCTAAGAGCTGGCGCCCTGGGCCTGTGCCCCTGTGGTCCCTGTCGCCCCTGCCTTTCACCGCCACTGATGGCAACTAATTTTGATTAATCAATTTCTCAAATATGTTAATGTGAACTGTATTAATGTTATTTTCGCCCTTTAACTCAGGATATTTTACGCTGTCAATATCTTGACAAATCGAATAATAATATCAGTATATTATTATTCGATTATGTAATACAATAATATTATTATGTAATACAATGATATTATTTAATTATATAATACAATAATATCAATTACTCGGGTCACTGAGCATTGTTCGGGCTGTATACGAGGTGTAATCAATAAGTTCATGCAATTTTTTAATTTACAAAATAATATTTATTTATTCATCAATTTTTATATTGCCCCCTTCAAAATAGTCCCGGATATAATGTACTTATGTCCCCGTTTTTTCCAGTCTTCAAAACACTTCTGAAACGCAGATTTTGATATAGCGTTCAGCTCATCGTGATTTTGCTTTTATTTTTTCAATGGTCGTAAAACGTTGTCGTTTCATTGTTTTTTTCATCTTTGGGAAGAGAAAATGGTCACATGGGGCCATATATGGTGAATAGGTTGGTTGCTGTATCTGTTCGGTGCTATTTTTGGACAGGAAATCTCGAACAAGCAATGAAGTATGAGCTGGTGCGTTATCATGGTGCAATTTCAAAAAATTGTCCTTCCATAAATTTTGCCGTTTTCTACGAATTGCTTCACACAGCCGTCGTCACGTTTTTTGGAGCTCTGGGTGCGCATTATCCCGATGGCATATTCTCCTCAATCTTAAAGTTTGGAATTAACGATTACTATCGTCAACACAATGACAAACCCAATAATAAACAATAGCTCGTATTTTTATTAAGGCTTTATTAATTTGTAGATTCTTTGTAAAATTTTGGATCTTATAAAATATTTGCTACATGTTTTTAATTATAATTTTATGATTAATTTTATTGTTCTCTTTTGTTTCAGATTACAAATAACACAAAATGGTTCTCAGGATATCCTTATTATACATCTTCCTTTTTGCCACAAAAACATTCACACAAGACATACATTCAAATACAATAGATGATACAGATTACAAAAGACACAACAAAATAGACGATGATCCAAATCCATTCGCCGAGGCAGCTCAGGCATTCTTACAAGCTGACGGTAAAGGTGGGCCTGACATAGCTGGTATGATGGGTAATTTCATGCAATCTGAAGAAGGAAAACAACTTGGTGGTATGTTAATGGGTGCAGCTATGAATGGGGGTGGTGCACAGTTATTGTCTGGTTTAGGCTCAATGCTTAATGATGGCAAAGCCGGCGGATTCGATCCGTCAATGTTGGGAAATATGTTGGGAATGTTGACCGAAAATTCTGGTGACAAGAAATCAGATGATTTGGGTACTCTTGTGGATATGGCAGGAAGTCTTTTTCAAAATTCAGGAATGAGTCTGGAAAATGGTGTTGAACTTCTACCTCAACTACTATCGACAATAAATTCTTTTGTTGGGCCTGAGGCAAAAGAAAGAGAAGCAGAACATGCAGGACATGCAATGTTTATGCCACCAATTTTAGAAAAGATCCACTTATACTTTGATCACTTTGCTCATTCTGAGCTAGGAAGATCTTTATGGAGAATGGTTGGTGTTGATAGAATTTTCAATCAATTTTCCAGAGATGGCAGATTTAATTTTAATGAGTTCTTTGGGATGTTGGAGAACCAGAGCTTTAGAAAACATTGGATTCAGTTGATTACGAAGAAAATCACTGATATTTTGGCGCTGATATCTGATCCTAAAACACACAAAAAGTAAGTGATTTCATTTTTTCATTTATTAATTGGTTAGTGTGACTGATTTCATTATGTGTGTTTGATTTTAACACCAGAACTAAATTTATAAAA
The DNA here is from genome assembly GCA_963971575.1 of Liopterus haemorrhoidalis. Lineage (NCBI taxonomy): Eukaryota > Metazoa > Arthropoda > Insecta > Coleoptera > Dytiscidae > Liopterus > Liopterus haemorrhoidalis. The sequence goes on along the minus strand of OZ020612.1, from coordinate 17,982,600 downwards.
TTCGTATATTAAAAGTATTATGGCATTAATTGAAATTTATGTTAGTTTTTCATTGAAATGAGGCAATTGATTAATACGGTTGCCATTCAAAAATAGAACAAAGTATATATTTTTGTGTTTTATATTATACAGTACAAGTAAACCCGATATGGTGTGGTGGCAGAATATTGCGAGACCGGTGTTATCGGACTAACACAATTTTTTTTTTTTTAATTTAGAAATCCTCAACAACTAAGGTCAGTTGCACCCGATACATTTGATTATTACATTATTTTATATTATATTATATTACTTCAATATTTTGGCCCGATATTTTGCCACTAAAAAAACTAATTCTATATGAACGAAAAGTAATGCTATAATGAAATAATAAATTAGTTTTTTTAATTTTTGAAGAAGCGAAAAACTTCTTTGGGCACGTTTGTTGATCAAAGAGTAACGGAAGCCAGTTACGGACATGTACCCTTCTGGCCTCTCGACCCTCGTGCCACAAGCCTATCGACGACGTCTCGCCAGTCAGCTGTGAATAGATTGAAAGCCAGTGATTAAATTGAATTATATGTTAATTTCGAGGAAAATTAATCCACATTGTTTTAACAAACGTTTTTATGTAAGAAAATACGATCAAAATGAGGCAATGACAAGATCTGGTATAACTATAGACGCAGTATTCATGGTATTTCTAAACAATTTTGAGTCGAAATTTTTCATTTCGTATATCAGTTATCACAAACCTACTGGTTCGTTTTTAGACTCACAACAAATGAAAACAGATTAATATGTCTCTCCGAATTTTAAATTCGAAATTTTATTTTATATTTCTGCAATGTTGTCGGTCTCGCTCGTCAGCTGTACATTCTATCACAAACATTGCCATATCAAAACACTGAAGGGCAAAAGTCAATGAATAAATTGAATTTGCGTCAATTTCGAGGCAAATTAACCTGCATTGTTTTAACAATCGTTTTTAATGCGAGAAAATGTTTCTTGACATTGAGTTTTAGAAACAGATTAATATGTCACTCTCCAGTCAAAATGTCTTAATTTTTCAATTTTCATTCAATTATATTTCAGCAACGTAATTATTGTGTTTTTCTTATATTAAATCATTTAAATTTAATTTTATATTCCTTGATTTTTCTTCCGACAAGACTAATTCATTTGGAAAAGTAGTCAGTAACTGTTTTTACACAATAAGTATTATTACCATACAAGGCTCTATCAGACTAATTCTGTAACTCAGTTACTATGATCATAGGAACTAAATTCGTCACTATGAGCAAGGTCAGTTACTCTCATTTTATAATATTTTATCTTGTAGTAACGTTACTACACAGTAAATTTTTACAGAATTGATCTGTACATGTAGAAAAAATAATCTGTTTACTAGCCTAAATTTACTCCGCATTTACTATAGTGGTTTTTACTTATGTTTTTTTCCATAAACCTGAAGAATGATTCATGTGGAACAAGTAGTAGCTACTTCTCACATACGTTTCATTTCTACCATTTGGTCCTAAGCACATACATTGTTTTTTATTCTCTCTATTTTTATAATGTTTGATGTTCAGCCAATTGCAAGACATTGTTAACAACAAGCACTAATTTAACTTTATTTAGTTATATAAATTTGTAGTAAAAAAATAAAATTATTTTTCTAGCACCACTGTATGTACGTATCTAATGGTTCCAAAGCATATATGAAAACAAACCTTAATAAAACTACTAAATTCTTTTCATTTACATTTGCATGAAATTTACTGCAATCGTCTTATACGGGCTTAAGCTACAAATATAACCGAATTATAACTAAAGCAAACATTCTAGGTAATTATAGTTGAAGGTAATGGGATTCGGACCAGTCAGAAAATAAAACAAATTTATTAACTTCGCTTACGTTTCGATTTAATTTAAATCTTCATCAGAGCTTAGTTAATAGTCACGATATAAAATAACAAATTAAAAATTAATAAAAAACACATCATATTGTCAGGTCATTGAACTCAGAGATAAGCTTATCTTTCTTCCCGTAAATAAACGGTCATTTGGTTTTAGGTTGAATTATCATTATTTATGCACAAATAAAAATCAATAATTTTCCCCAGCCCTTCTGTAAACTTTTTTTTGAAGTTCTGACCTGTTTGAAAAAGAAATTGCTCATAGGTACAAAAGGCACATAACATATTTTTTATACATCATTTAGATACGCCTCTTGATAACTATGAAGGTACATAAATTTTAAAACGATTCTGGCGGTAACGTCATTTGGGAAAACGCACGGGTAATCTAAGCTGGGTACGAAATAAGCGGGGAATGGGATGAATGGAAAAGTTTACGAGTAATCAAGTGTACGTAATGTGAGTGTATGTCTGTATAGCTCTGAAACGTTGTCCAGTTGACCACGTGGCTTTTATATAGCGCTGGAGATCTAGAAACAGAGAACTTACCTTGTCTGCCCTATGTGCTATCTTTAGCGTTAAACTGAACTTATAAATTTATTATAATTGGACGCTATAGATTAGATTCATGGTAGTGACAATGAATATGTTTAAAAAGAAAATTGTAAGTATTATTAATTTTTATTTACTTTTGAAGCACTGCGTTGCAATATAAATTAGGACTAGCTTTGGGGAATTCATCTTTTGCACTGTGGTTTCACTTACACAAACCATCCATAGTGCTCAATTAAGTGTCAGGTCTTAGTATATCATTACTCGCTAAATCTTATGTTAGTTGATCACTTCATCTTTCCACGCTAAGAACTGAACAGTCATTACTATTTTCAGTACTATTACTGCCTAACTTCAGCCTAAATTAAATATTAGTTTTTTTGTATGATTATCAATTATGAGGTAGGCATCAAAAGTTTGCGACCTATGATTTAGGAGTAATAGAAATAAAACGACGGAGTGTCTTGTAGTTTCATCTATGTGTGGATGAATATAAAAGTTTCTCTCGCCGATTTATGTCAGACGCTTGGAGATTCTCATTTTAGATAGACGATTTCTGTCTGTAGTTCAAAAGCAATAACGTGTGACCTGCTGTGAGACTTTTTGAACATTTGCCGCGATACCAGAAAAAAGTACTGGAGTCCATCCAAACAGGGGATGAAACTATAGTTCTGTACTATGATCCTCTATCAAAAAATTGATGTGAAGTGTGAATTTTCACACATTTCAGGGTTTTGCAGGTATTTAGTAAGTGAATGATGATTATTAGGGATGCCAAAACAAATTTTATATTAAATTTTTTTTTTTTTTTGTTAATTTTAATTCGAACTCCTAGTACCATTATTTAGGTTTCTAAATATGTGCAGTATTTTTTTTTTATATAGCAAGGTTCATTAAGAATTTTCAAAATTGCGCCTATGGCTTCCATTGGTTGTTATAAGTTCCGCCCCTCTGATTTCGTGTACATTGAAACAGAATTAAATTATAATTTAAACAATTTGAACTGGTTATTAAATTTACGCTTTTAAAAATTAAAAGCAACATTTGCCAAAATATAACTAGAATTTTGAAAAAATAATTTAAACAATATAAAAATTTAAAAAAAAACAAAAAATAATATTGTCTCTTCCCGCAGGGTTCGATCCCTTTCGGATCGAGTTACTTGGGTGAAAAGCCAGCGTCAAAACCACTACACCAGCATACACGTTCCAGTGTAGCGTTTTACAAAGCTGTAATTATTAGCAAAAAATCACAAAAAATGCGTTTTTTTCCAAAAACGTAATCTGATCAAAAATTCCTGTTGTACTATTCCGGTTCACACCAATGTACATTACTTAGAATTTTTTCAGATTTTTAGTTTTAACCATCTGGGCTACAGGGTGTGGGACAAAATTTTTTTTGCCCAATTTTGGCAAAAATCGCATCAAAATAATTTATTTTGCAAAAATAAAAATTTGATCGTTAATCCACGTACTAAGGGCTTTCATTTGATACCCTACTCAGAGGTAGGTATGACCAAAAAACCCTTATACCGTCATTTTGTCGTCTGTCTGTCTGTCTGTTCGGTAAAAATTGTAGCCAAACGACTAAACCTAGAGAGTTGAAATTTAGCATGCTTATAGAACTCTTTGACCCGCACATAGGAAAAATACTAAAACATCTAAAAAACATATCCCCCTAAAAATATAAACAAATATGTGCTCATCAAAAAAAAATATTCTGATCAGATTATGTTTTCGGAAAATAACGTATTTTTTGTGTTTTTAACTAAAATATGTTAAATATTTAATTCGCTATGTAACACACCAGATTAGTAGCTCTAGTAGCGTAGTTGGTTTTGTCGTGCGCTTTGTTATTTGCAAACTAGAGTTCGAATCCTGTTAATTTTATTTTTTCTTTTTTTTTTTTTTTGCATTTTTATTTTGTCAAAATTCTAGTTATATTTTGGTAATTGTTGCATTTAATTATTAAAAGCGTAATTTTAATAACCAGTGAGAAGTGTTGAAATTATAATTTAATTCTATGTTTGACGAAATCAGAGGGCGGGGCTTAAGGGATTTAAGCAACCAATGGAAGCCATAGGCTCAATTTTCAAAATTTAATTAACCTTACTATATTAAAAAAATACTGCACATATTTAGAAACTTAAATAATGGTAATAGACATTCCAGAAAAAAAATCATAAAAAAATATTTTGACATAAAATTTGTTTTGGCATCCCAAATAATCATCATTCAGTTACTAAATACCGCTCAATATAGTCACGGAAAATATCGCAGATTTGTAAAGCTGTCCCGTTTCTAAATAAAATTTTATTATATTTGCTACGCTCTATTTGATAACTTGCCGTTTGCCGTTTGTACACTCCGACCATTTTGTGGATGAGAAATGATTATTATTTAAAATATATCTAGTTTTCTTTTTTTAATTTCTAAGATTTTTTTTTTTTAAATAAAAATTGGGCTTCCCTTCCCCGCCTCTTGTCCCGGTTTGCAATGCTTAACAAACGGTTACCCTACTCAAAGATCCAAAGAATAAAACTATCTAGAGCAGAAATGGGATATCTACTGAGAATAGCAAGTAAATTATATTCAAACCTATATACCTATAAGCAATCTGTCAATGTAATATACAGAGTAAATAAAATCTTGGTGTGAAAATCTTACTAAATTATTAAGTACACGAAAATGTTTACGGACTAGTAGTTTAGGATGAGAGGTGAATGAACAGATATTGAGTCAGCCAGGAGTCATTGGTACCATCTCATCAGTAAACTATCTCTTTCTAGATAAACAAGTTTCATTACACATCTAATGTATTTTTAAAGCTGGTTAATTATTTTTATGTTACCTGTCGGTAGAGAACCTTCACCGACTAACTGACATCGCTGTGTTAAGCAGGAAGTGGGGTTAAGGACCGGCCTCTTGGAATTACCCAATAAGTTTTTTGTTGACTCAAATTATTTTAATGAATATAATTTTATTTAAAACACTGTCGGCTGGTTACAGATTCTGCTGTTTTGATTTAAATTAATGGTAAACTCGAAGACTAAGTTGTTGAAATTCAAAGGTGGATCCAAGAAGGATAGGATTGAACCACCAACTCTCGGGAAGGAATTATATATAATTTATTTGGCAAAAATATAAAAAAATATTGTTTATTGACTATATTATATTGTAGAAATATAAAATACTAGCTGAGTACCCGTGCTTCGCTACGGTTTATTGACGGTTTGCCATAATCGTGCAATTATTATAAGTCATGGTTCTTTATAGATCACATTGCTAACTCTCTCCTCAGGTGTAGATTCACCCCGTTAGAAGCTCATTAGTGTAAAATTCGTAGTTTGTTTCTAAACATGTGCACGGGTAACTTTTATAAGCAAAAACCTCTTCGGACAACATCCTGAAATAAGTTTTTCGGCATTTGTATGGGTAATCTTTGTAAGCAAAATCCAAGACGATATCTTATTGATCCTAAGAGGTATTGAGGAATCCTTGAAGTCATATTTCACCCCTTTTCACTTCTTAGGGGTGGAATTTCGAAAAATTCCGTCTTAGTGGGTGCTCACGTCATAGAGGGACTATACTTCACGAATTTTATTTACCTATGTCCAAGGGATGTTCAATCGAATACAAAATTCCCATTTATCCCTTAAGGGTGAAATTTTAAAAACTGTCCATACCATTTCGAGATATTTTGAAGACACCTATATGTCAAAAGGAATTTTATAACTCAACAAACACAGGGAATATGGTGGGTTGTATAATTAACCCTGTTCAGAAATTCAACACTTTAGGGGTGGATTAGAACAAAATCCCGAAATATGTTTTTCAACATTTATATGGGTAATCTTTGTAAGTAAAAACCAAGACAATATCTTATTGGTCCGTAGAGATATTTAGGAATCCTTGAAATTACATTTCACCCCTTAGGGGTTGAATTTCGAAAAATCCCGTCTTAGTGTATGCTTACCTCATGTATGGAATATACTTTGCGAATATCATGTATCTATGTCCAAGGGATGTTCTATCAAATAAAAAATATCCTTTTATCTAAAAATTTTGAAAAACTATCAAAACCATTTCGACATATTTTAAAAAGACAATCTATATGCTAAATAGGAATTTAATAACTCAACAAACACAGGAAATACGTCGGGTTCTATAATTCTCCCTGATTGTAGATTCACCATATTAAGTGATGAATAGGACAAAGTCCTGAAATAAGTTTTTCAACATTTATATGGATAATATTTATAAGCAAAAATGAAGGCGATATATTGAGGAATCCGTCAAAACACATTTTACCCCATTCCACTCCTTAGGGGTTGAATTTCAAAAAATTATTTCTTAGGGGGTTCTTAAGTCATAAAAGGGATATACTCCCCGAATTTTATGTTTCTTTGTCTAGACGAAATTCTATCGAATAAAAAATACCAATTTACCCCTTTAGGGGTGGAATTTAAAAAAACGGTCAAAACACTTTCTAAATATTTTAAAAAGACACCTATATGCCAAAAAGGAATGTTATAACACAATAAACATAGAAGATGCGAAGGGTTCTATAATTCACCCTGATTGTAGATTCACCCCTTTAGAGGTCGTTTAGAACAAAATCCTGAAATAAGTTTTTTAATATTTACATGAGTAATATTTGTAAGCCAAAACCAAGTCGATATCTTATTGGACCTAAGAAATATTAAGGAAACCGTGAAGCCACATTTTACCTATTTTAACCCCCTTTTCGCCCACTTAGAGGATGAGTTTCGAAAAATCCGTTCTTAGTGGGTGCTTACGTCATGGAGGGAATATACTCGCCGAATTTCATGATTGTAGGTTCAGTGGTTTGGGCTGGGCGTTGATTATGAGTAGGTAGCTTAGTTACGATTTTATATATATAGATTAGTCCCTTGAGATCATATGGAGGGGAGGGGTCATAAAAAGTTGTATTTTTCTTTTCAATTTATTAAATCACTCCCCTTGAAAAAATTGCTGGATCAACCCATGTTCAAAATGTTGCCCACCAGCTCAAAGGCAGACATGACACCTGTCATTATTTCTCAGTAATTTGTTCGCATGCTTCGACTTTCTTTGGGAAGGGAGGAGGTGCAGCGGCGGCGCTAGACCAATCGTGGATGTCGGCGAAATTAGCTTTGCGAGGCAAAAAAAAAAAAAACTATAATAAAAACAAACCTTGATTTGGCCTAGTCTTCTGGCTTGACTTTTTAGTCACTAAACACTATATTTTATATAAAGTTATAAACACAACTCATAACTGTTATTATTAATTTTAAACACATATTTATATACATACACATATTTATTTTCTTTTAAATTATCTTTCACCTACTAATGGTAAAAGAACTGGTACTGACGGTACTGACGGTAACCTTACCGTCAATAAAAAAAGGCCCTATAATATTGGTTCTTATTATCCCTGCCCAAACATTTAATTTCTGCGGCCTTTGAGCTCGGGAGGAATGAAACAAATGTAAATTTTCTCGACTACAGTACCTAAAATTTTGTCTGTGCACTTCACCATTTAGAGTAAACGTTGCTTCGTCTGTAAATAAAATTCTTTGAAGCATTGTTGGGTCGGAATTAATTTTTTCAAACATTTCAAAACAAAAATCCATACTGCTGCGTCCCTTTCTAACAATTTTTGATGATTTTGAAATTTGTATGATCGAAACTTTTCTTTTTTTAAGAAGTTAAAAACAGATCCAATACTGACACCAACGGTTTGTGCAATTGATCTTAAAATATTTTGATTGTTTTCTTCCACTTGTAATAATATTTCCAACTGCTTCTTTTCGGTAAGCACGTGGGATGTTGTCATTTTTTAGGGTTTTGTAGGTATGACCAAAAAACCCTTATACCGTCATTTTGTCGTCTGTCTGTCTGTCTGTCTGTCTGTCTGCTTGTCTGTCTGCTTGTCTGTCTGTCTGTCTGTCTGTCTGTCTGTCTGTCTGTCTGTCTGTCTGTCTGTCTGTCTGTCTGTTCGGTAAAAATTGTAGCCAAACGGCTAAACCTAGAGATAAACCCGGCAAGAAATTTGGCATGCTTGTACAACTTTTTGACCCGCACATAAAAAAAATACTAAAACATCTAAAAAACATATCCCCCTAAAAATATAAACAAATATGTGCTCAACGAAAAAAAAAATATATTTTTTTTAAATTCTGAGTAGAGTATCAAATGAAAGCCCTTAGTACGTGGATTAACGAATAAAATTTTATTTTTGCAAAATAAATTATTTTGAGGCGATTTTTGTCTGAAAAAATTCTAAGTAATGTATATTGGTGTGAACCGGAATAATACAACAGGAATTTTTGATCAGATTATGTTTTCGGAAAATAATGCATTTTTTGTGTTTTTAACCAATATATGTTAAATATTTAATTCGCTATGTAACCAAGTTGATACGTCAGCGCTCATAGCGATGTGCGTTTAGTCATTGGTTTTCTAATTTTTCAAACAAGTAACTTGCAAACTAGAGTTCGAATCCTGTCAATTTTAATTTTTTTTTTGCAGTTTTCTTTTGTTTAAATTATTTGGTCAAAATTCTAGTTATTTTTTGGTAAATGTTGCATTTAATTTTTAAAAGCGTAAATTTAATAATCAGTGGGAATTGTTGAAATTGTAATTTAATTCTGTTTGATGTATACGAAATCAGAGGACGGGGCTAATGATTTAAGCAACCAATAGAGGCTATAGGCGCAATTTTCAAAATCTTAATGAACCTTGCTATGTAAAAAAAATACTGCACATATTTAGAAACTTAAATAATGGTATTAGGCATTCGAATTAAAATTCATAAAAAAATATTTTGACATAAAATTTGTTTTGGCATCCCAAATAATCATCATTCAGTTATTAAATACCTGCAAAACCCTGAAATGTGTGAAAATTCACACTTCACATAAATTTTTTTATTATGTTTTGACTTAAGACATCCTTCGCGATGAAATTTATTAACTAGTCTTGAAATTGTAAAGGGATTTGGTATTGGCAGATCTGGATAAGTTGCACTAAATACAGCAGAAACTTCTCTTAAACTCATTTGGGAGTTATACCAAGTTACTATCATTATTTTTTCTTCATCTGTATACATGTTGATTAATTTTTAAATCAGAAATGAGCAAAAGTATACACACAAATTGTCTATGTTGCAAATGAAAATGAACACGATTTATATTATAATTTTATTATAACAAATATAGGACTTCCTCAGGGTTCTAGAATTTCGCCTTTACTTTATATCTTATACACGAATGATCTGGCGCATATTGATACTCAGGGTAGAGTTTTTACATATGCAGATGATACAGCTTATCTGTTTCATGCTAAAGACACCGAGGAACTGTCCCAAATAACAACTAAAGACATACGTACTTTTAACAGCTGGTGTATAGATAATAACCTAATATTTAATTCCGAAAAAACCTGCTACATTCATTTTAATGTTAGTAATTATGATAAATTCATGGTAAATCCTATTTTTCTGGAGAATAATTTATTAGACTCATCACATGAAGCTAACTACTTGGGAATTATTTTGGACAGACGCCTCAGCCGGCATCCTCATATTCAAGCTCTTTGTAATAAACTAACAAAGATTTGCTTTGCAATTATCAGGCTGAAACAGATCTCTAATTTATTTGCTATTAAGGCTTACTATTATGCCTCTTTTTACTCTGTAGTCTCCTACAGCATAATATTTTGGGGTAAATCATATGAAGCTAAAAGAGTTTTTTCCATTCAAAAACGTATTATAAGAACAATTATTGGTGTCCCTAAAAGAACCAATTGTAAAAAATGTTTGAAAGAGCTGGAAATTCTGACTTTGCCCTGCATTTTCATTTATAAAAATTTATGTTATGTATGGAAACATTTTCTTTCATTTAACAAACTAAATGATTTCCATCATTACAATACTAGATCTGATAACAGGTTAGAAATTCCAAAACATAAGCTCTCAACATACAAAAAATGTCCTAGTTATTGTCAAATATACAATTGCTATACAATGCGTTACCGAAGGACATTACATCAATTATAATTGAGAAAAAATTTAAAAATCAGCTCAAAAAGCATTTGATTTCTAAAAGCTACTATTCTATTAACGAATATTTTGCTGATAGTACACAGTGATTTTATTGTACCTATATTGTACCTTTTTATTGTGACTGGTCTTATACATTTTATATGTCTGTAGATTAATAAAGGATTATTATTATTATTATTATTATTATTATTATTATTATTATTATTATTATTATTATATTGCTGTCAAAAACTGTATCCATGTAATGTATAATTAATTTTAACATTGAAAGGAAAGAATAATATCACTGGGATTTGCCTCTTTGCTGTAATGATGTTCCTATAATCTTTACTTGTCTTATGTCCTAACCCCTAACTTAATGTCGATAATCATTTTAAAATTAAGTTTAACTGAAGTAATGTGTTTTTAATATATTAACGAATTTTCTCATTTTCATAATAATAATATCATTAACCTAATCTCTTTTCTCATTCTATTTAATCCAGTAAAACATCCCATACTCACGACAATTGTATTGTTAACATTTTAACTAAATTACATTTAATTTTGCAGGTACTTATTTACAGGTGCGAATATCCTTAACGGATTTATGAAAGCCCAGGGTTTTCCAAAGGCGGCAATTATTGACCTACAGAAACCTACGGAGACATTATCTGCGGCACTAAACTATTTCTTCAAGAAATACTTAGATTTAAAGCTCAGCACGAAACAGTATGTTCAACCGGCAGTCAAATACACTCAGGTAGGTACCGTTATATCTATATTGGTTCAGAATAATGATATACTTGTTACATGTACCGTGCCTATGATAATATAATAATCAGTGACGTGCGCTTTATTTCGATTTGAATCGGAATTGATGAAGGAAGACAGTTGATTTTTGAATTTATTCTGTTAACTTGACGTAAATAGCAGGGCTCGAAATGTTTGCTCAACAAATTTCCCGCCTTAAAAGAAATATAGATATTTTGTGTGTAAAAAAAACGCTTTTTTTAATTCTTATTGTCATACCCTTGCCACACTAGAACTTTAAGACGAGTGAACTTAAAGTTTACCGATGTTTAACATAGGTAAGCTTTCACACTTGATGTTTAAATCTACGGTGCTGCCATCTGCTATAGTAATATTGTTCTTAAGTTACCGTCAGGAAATTACTAGTTTTGAATTGTCTGCGCATATTTTGAATTATAATAAACAAATATGGATATTTCATGTCATTCTACAATAAAACATATATAAAAATACAATAAAGAATATATTACACCTGTATTAACATATAAGTCCATACATTTTATCTCAATTATTTTATTTAGCTCTGTATTGTATTCAGGGCTTCGAGCCGGAACTGAACCGAAAACCGAAAACCGAAAGAAACCGTTATTTTTGTCGGAATTGAACCGAAAAAAAAATATCGGTTTATTTCGGTTCAGATAATGTTTATGTGAGTGAATATAAAATAAATTTTATTTAAGATTATTTTTTAAACTGATGAGCAGAAAAAAAAATCGTAATTTTTTTAACTGATAAGTAAAAAAATGCGCTTCTATTATTTCGGTGGAGGGAGACGCCAAAAAATCCCCCCCTGGCAGCGGCCTTGGTATGATTATTACAAAATAAGGAATAAAATGTTCTACTAAATTATAGCAGAAAATAAATTTCAATTACAAATACAAGCATTTACAAATTTATCACTCGGAACTGAACCGAAAACCGAAAAAAACCGTTATTTTTGCCGGAACGAAAACCGGAACCGAACCGATATATTTTTTTTTAATTGAACCGGAACGAAAACCGAAACGAAAAAAATAACGGTTCGAAGCCCTGATTGTATTAAATACATTATTAAAATATATAATTTTATTATAACAACTAGCAGACCCGTTGCCAACAACGTTGGTAAACTGATATCGAATAAATATCAATATAAGCAGGAATCGATTATAAAAATTTGCATGATTCTGCGTATATTAACAAAACAAAAACGTTTCTTGATTATACCTAGGAAATCCTGAAAAGCTGCTTAATGCGTGTCGTTTAAAAATTAATATCGGGCCGGGTACGGCCCGCGGGACATATGCTGGACATCAATGTTATAGCTGTTTCTGATTATACCTAGGAAATCTTAAAAAGCCGCTCAATGCGTGTCGTTTAAAAATTAGTATGACCGGATACTAATTTGTTTCAAGCGCTCGCCTGCGTGCATGCGAAAGCGCATCAGAAGCACGTGCTTCCGTCTCTTCAAATCAAATAAATCTTGCGACGCACATATCTCTCATTATTTTTCTGTCGTACTATATCAGAATTTCCATTCTTCTGGCGATTTCTCCCTCACTGTTGCCTCTCCGAGGCGCGCACACAAAGGGGTGGTCCTCGGGTCCAGACTCAGACCCCCCCCAGGAATAGAAAAACCATATACTTATTTAATATAAACTAAGCAAATGAAAATAAAAAATCACCTTTTTTATTAATAAAAATTAAATTATAATCAAAAATAAAACTGCTCTCCGTAAAAAAAACAATATATTTGTATTATTTTACCGATATTTTTTCGTAATGGATCCCCCCAGATTAATTTTCTGTGTGCGCGCTTGGCCTCTCCTTATTTAATCGCCTTTTTTTCGCTATAGGATCTTCCATTTTGCTCAATTTATGTTAGCTAAATATTTATATAAATTAAAAAAAAAGGAAGTGTGTACTTTGAACCACACGTAATAAAAACTGTAAAGAAAAATTATTACATGTAACATCAATTGACACGAAAGTCTTTAAGTAATACCCTTTTCACACTAGAACTTTAAGATCGGATGTTAAAGTGAATGTATCTTTAAACGCTAATGTGAAACCGTATGGCCTCGTCTAAATACAAGCGATGTTTAAAATATAACCTCGTCTAAATATCATTGTAAATCCTCTATTTCTTCGGTATCATTATAATGAAATATTCTTTTGTTTCAATTTGTGTGATATATTTATTATTACTGTTATAATTAAATTACTGTACAATCAAAATGTATATATGTATCCATGGTAACGGGGTTGTCAAATAAGTGTATACGATATGTCATATGTAAAAATAGTGTTGTAAATATATTAATTATTAATAAACATTAATCACTGCATAAAATCACTCTGTTAATAGGTTATGGGCCCAGAGTGTTGATAATTTAATGCGGAAACAATATATGTATAAAAAAAAAGAAAATATGAATAATATAAGTTTGAGAATTGCAACTTTGGGTAAGGAAAATTTTGATACATGGAAAATACAGGTACACAAATTAATAGAATTATGGGATGATGCTGATGAGAAAGCAAAAGCAGACTTAATTTTATCAATAAATCCTTCTGAATTACGTCAAATTAAAAACTGTAATACTTCTAATGAAATATGGATGAAACTACATGACATATATCAGTCAAAAGGGCCTGCAAAAAAGGCAACATTGTTAAAAAAATTATTATTTTGCAAAATGGAAGAAAGTGAAGACGTCAAGGATTATATAAGAAGATTTATGGAAATTGTAGACAAACTTTATGACATGGAAATAGATATTAATGAAGAATTATTAGTTATAATTCTACTATATAGTCTTCCAGAAAATTTTGAAAATTTTCGATGTGCTATTGAATCTAGAGACCAATTACCTTCAATTGAACAATTAAAAATTAAAATAATTGAAGAATACGAAGCAAGAATTGATAAAAATTCAAATACAGGAGCAATGTACGCTAAAAAGAAATTTAACAGGAGCAAATTTACATCGAAGTATAGTAAAAATTATTTTCAGTATAACTGTCATCAGTGTGGAAAACCAGGACATAAAAGATCAGACTATAAATTGAAAAATCAAAGTTGGTGTGGAGAGGATAGAAAAAATGAAACATTTTATGCTGTTAAGAAAGAAGAATGTACTGGTTATGGTATACCAAACCAACCTTCTAGTATTAATATCTGTAAAGAAAATGAATGGTGTTTAGATAGCGGATGTACCTCTCATATGTGTGGAAATAAAAATAAATTTGAAAATGATTTCCATATAATAAAAAATCAAGTTAGTCTGGCAAATAACACTTCAACAGGAATTGAAGGAAAAGGTAATATTAATTTAAAATTAAGTAATGGTAGATACCCAAAAGATATAACACTGAAAAACACATTGTATGTACCAGATCTACGTACAAATTTATTATCAGTTTCAAAGATAACAAATAACGGATATTCAGTTGAATTTAATAAATATGATGCGAAAGTAAAAGATAAATATGGAAAAATCATAATAACTGCGAAGAAGAAGAAAGATACGTATATAGTTTCAGAAATGTTAGAACATATAAATTTAGCAACAGAGAGAAATAGTTTATATGACTGGCATGAAAGATTAGGACACATTAATTATGGAAGTTTACTATATATGGAAAGACACAAACTGTTAAATGGTCTGAAAATTTACAAGAATAAAGAAGCTAATAACTGTGAAACATGTTTAAAAGGAAAAATGACGAGGAGACATTTCAAAAAATCTATTTCGGAAAAAACTGAAAATGTATTAGAAATTATTCATAGTGACATTTGTGGACCAATGAAAACAAATTCACTTGGCGGGTCAAAATATTTTATTACATTTATCGATGACAAATCCAGATGGTGTGAAGTAAGATTTTTGAAACACAAAAGCGATGCTTTGGAAACTTTTAAAGAGTATAAAAATTTAGTAGAGAATCACACTGGAAGAAAAATAAAGTATTTGCAATCAGATAACGGAAAGGAATACTGCAACAATAATTTTGATAAATTTTTGAGAGAAAATGGTATTAAAAGAAGACTTTCAGTTAATTATACTCCTGAACAAAACGGAATAGCTGAAAGGAAAAATAGAACATTGGTTGAAATGGCAAGATGTTTATTAATACAATCAGGATTGTCACCGGCATTTTGGGCAGAAGCAATATCAGTTGCTAACTATATAAGAAAGTCAAAATTTCAAGAAAAGGCCAAGAAATGTATATTTTTAGGTTATTCACAAAATGCAAAAGCCTATAGATTATGGTCGCCGAAAGAACATAAAATAATTGAAAGTAGAGATGTTAAATTTATTGATAGGTATGAACAAAGGAATGAATATGAAAATTTTATAGACGAAAATTTATTCAACGACGAAGAAAAGAATACTCATAATGAAGAAAATGAATTAGAGTTTTCAATTTATAATAATAGAGGAAAGAAAATAACAGATCAAAAAACTGGAACTAAAAAAAATGTTGTAAATTATGATACAATAGAACAAAATGAAGAGAGAAGAACAACAACAAGGTTAGAAGACACAAGAAAAATGGAACGACCAAAAAGGAAATGCACAAAAATAACTACATATAAAGGACATGAAGTTGTAAAATGTAGGAATAGAAAGAAAAATGACGGATATATTGAAACTTCTGAAATAATAGAAGATGAAAATGAAAAACCACCAGAAGAATTAGCTGCTGCGATGGAAATATCCTGTCAAGAAGCACTAAATGGTGAAAATGGAGAAGACTGGAAACAAGCAATATGTGATGAATTTATTTCTATGATAAAAAATGGAGTATGGAAGATAGTAGACCTTCCGGAAAAGAGAAAAGAAGTTGGGTGTAGACTTATTTTAAGTAATAAGTACAATTCTGACGGAACTATTGAAAGAAGAAAAGCCCGATTAGTCGCGCAAGGTTTCAAACAAATTCCTGGGATTGATTTTCATGAAACTTTTGCACCGGTTGTTAAATTAAAGTCAATACGGCTTATTATGGCACTAGCAGCTGAATTTGATTTAGATATTCACCATATAGACATAAAATCTGCTTATCTAAATGGTGATATTGACGAAGAAATTTATATGAAGATTCCAAAGGAATTAGAAGAATCTTTAAATGAAATAATTAATAACAGAAAAACAGACACTGAAACCAAAAATACTGCTCAGGAATGGCTAAAAGAAATTAAGAAAAAGGAGAAGAAGACTTGTCTATTAAAGAAATCAATTTATGGCTTGAAACAATCTGGACGACAATGGAATCAAAAGCTAGAAATGAAACTTAAAGAAATGAATTTAACACAATTGAAAACAGAACCATGTATTTATTTCAGAAAAACAAGAAGAGACACAATATTGATTGCTATTTTCGTTGATGACATAATAATTGCAGGTAATAATTTACAAATCATAGAAAATTTTAAAAAGGAATTATCTAATATTTTTGAATTAAGAGATCTGGGAAAAATTAAACATTGTTTAGGAATTGAATTTACACATACGGAATCAGGGGGTGTAGAATTATCACAAAAGAAATACATAATAGAACTTTTGGAAAGATTCCACATGGAAAATTCAAATCCTACAAAGACTCCATTAGAAACAGGATTAAAACTTGCGAAACCAGAGAATAAATCGGAAGAAATAATGGAAAAATATCCATATCAAAATTTGATTGGATCTTTGATGTATTTATCTGTTGGAACAAGACCTGATATAACGTTTGCAGTCAATTATTTAAGCCAGTTCAACACTAATTATGGTAAGGAACACTGGACAGCTGCAAAACGCATTTTAAAATACTTAAAAGGAACCATGGAATATAGTCTTAAATACAGAAAAACTGGAAATAAATTGGAAGCTTATTCAGATGCAGACTGGGGATCATGCGTAAATGATAGAAAGTCATATACAGGATATGTTTTTATTTTGGCAGGTGCACCAATTAGTTGGGAAGCTAGAAAACAGAAAACAGTAGCTCTTTCAAGCACTGAAGCAGAATGCATGGCGTTAAGTGAGACTACTAAGGAAATGATATATTTAAAAAATATTTTACAGGAATTAAACATGGACCAGAACAACTTAAAAATATATTGTGATAACGTTGGAGCAGGACTTCTAGCCAAGAATAATGTTTATCATACGAGAAGTAAACATATTGACTTAAAACATCATTTTATCAGAGAAGCTGTTGAAAATGGAATAATGAGTATTGAATACATTTCAACAAAAGATATGACTGCAGACATTTTAACAAAAAGTTTAAATTTGGAAAAGCACAAGTTATGTGTAAGAAAACTTAATATGTCTACATATATACAAAATGTTGATTGAGGGGGTGTGTTATAATTAAATTACTGTACAATCAAAATGTATATATGTATCCATGGTAACGGGGTTGTCAAATAAGTGTATACGATATGTCATATGTAAAAATAGTGTTGTAAATATATTAATTATTAATAAACGTTAATCACTGCATAAAATCACTCTGTTAATAATTACCTTTAAATAAAAACAACTAAAAAGTGATATCCTAAAATTCTCCAAATTTCTCGTCAGATAACTTTCGTGTATTTCAAATATATTTTTCCTACGACTACTATGGAATACTGTTAGTTGACAGGAAATTAGCTTCATTACGCATGTTACACTCATGCGCGCGCAGGCGATGCAGGAATGATAAATGCGCCCCAATGCGCATGTGCGTTATGCGGGAAAGAATAAATTCGCAGCAATGCGCATGTGCAGTTTCCGATAATTTTCATTCCCGTGATGGCTGCGCGCGCATTAATGGCTGTTAACCATATTTATATTGTATTTTCTTTATTTATTGATAAATGGTAATAGTAGGAAAAGCATAATGAGCAACACGCGCAGAATGCATATTGCGCACTCGAATGATTTGCTTCACTCGCCTGCGGCACCTTTGCAAACTTCATTTTAGTGCGAAATATACTATTGACTCATTTTAGTACACGGTATACCTTGAAACGTACAAGAAATAAATAATAATAACGGAAATAAACAAACAACATCGTACAATACTCGTAGTCAAAACCATATCAAAGTAAGTGACGCCACTGAAATGTGTCAGACGAACATTTGATAACGTAATGGACGAAATTTGGTTTCTGCACATGGGGGCCGCTAACATCCGCCTGTGTTTTTCTTATGTTGAACGAAGTCTAGTATGAATTTCTCGAAAATGATACGAGCTATAAACATTTTGAAGAGGGCTGTGAATTCTTCGTAAAAAAGTGCTTGTAGAACGTTAAATTAGAAATTTGTATGAATTGAAACAAAAAGCTAACAATAAATGTTGAACGAAGTCTTCTAGTGTGCATATTTATATGGAATACATTTAAAATTTAATTTATTTTACTGATGGCAGATTTGACACTGATGACATTTTATATGATGAGGAATTATATTTGTTTAAATACCTTAGTACACTTTGGTTGAGGCTAATTGTATTTTTTATAATACTATAGGTGCGTTCGGCATAAGCTAATAATCTACACATTTTGCATAATTTACACAAGAAGCGTTCGTTATAAAGTTTCTGTGTGTTTTGTGCTGCACGAAGATCGTTGCAGTTTGAAGATCTGTGCAGTGCAGTTTGTGTTGCACAATCGTCACAAGTTCAGATCGTGCAGCAGATCTGAACTTGTAAAATACAAAGTTATAATTTCTACAAAACAATATGAGTGAAAGCAATCAAGATATCATTGTTTATGCCTGCAGCATTTGCAGAATAAATGGTATAGACATGAACCTCATGATGGTACATGTAAATACTCTCAAAAAGACTTAAAATTTTCTGGATACAAGCGGAAATGTACTTTAAATTGATTTGTAATCATGTTTGGAACAGTACTCTCTGCATATTCAAAGACTTTTTCCAAAATATTTTCTGGTTTAGAAAATTCTTCTGAATTGTCTTCCTCATCAAATAAAATTTCTTTTATATTACTTAAAAGCATCGCAAAACCTTCATGCGCCATTTATATATTATCGTACAAATCAATTAACACTGCACAGTTATGCCGAACGCACCTTATATTGTCTTTAAAAACAGTTAAAAATGTAAAACCTTTATAGAATAAACAATGTTTATATTTGCTCAGCTATTTTTTGGCACCAAACAAAAATGTTGACCCATATGTTGCCAATGTAATAAATAAAGCCACTATAATGGGAATGAATACGCATTTAATCCATTCGTTCACCATGTATTCGGAAAGGCGCGAATGATTTTGAAAATAAGGCCTCGTGACTGCATCGTTCGACTGTTTCGGTAACTGTGGAATTTTTTTCAGTTGAAATATGTTTTTCGTATCTTGACAGTTGACATGTTTATGTGATATTTTAATAATGTCTGACTTAAATTATATATTAAATTCTGAGCAAAAAACTTCTAGATTTAATTTACCATATTATGAAATTTGGTCGACAATAACTTTTTTGACGTTAGCATGTTCCATAATTTTAGCTGCATGTACATTGGGTTTAATAGCGAATGGTACTATCAAATGCAATGTTAAGGTATTATCAATTAAAAAGGCGATTTAAAAAGTTCATGACCTGATAATGAAACTACTATTTTTCAATATAATCCGCCTGAATTTCAATGATTGTTGTCCAGCTATGTCGGATGTCCGCATAATGGTGGGTTCATATCATTAGGCTTAAAACGTTTACCGCACGTAGCGGTTCCTCACGTAGCGGCTCCGGCACGAATATTTGTGGAGTGATCATACGTCATGCATCGTAGCATATGCAGCTGTCTTTTTAATGTACAGTTGTCTGTTTGGCAGCTGATCGGGTAGTTACAAAAACGTTTCGTCATCTATCCAGAGCCGGACACCATTATGCATCATTTTCATGGTAGTGTCAAAGGCGCGACAGGGGTGAGAGGCGTGGTGTTACAAGTTCGAATTTCATGGTGGGGTTGGAGCCGTGATAAGTGCGCGTTTTCGGTTTTGACAACATTTGTATCTAACCCAAATCTAACCTAAAAGTTTATACAAGTGTTTGGAGTAAACGGTTAAGTGTCTCACTATAGATGTCACCGTTCCGCAAAGAATATATCTGCCTTCATGGTTTCATGATAAACTAGTTTCTACTACGTATTTGTACATAAGGTGGATATTGAGAAGTGACATACCGTTGGCGGCGCTGTACTTCAAGGCAATATGGCTATCGTGTCTAGTATTCAGCTATCAATATGCTAACAGCGAACAGGTTAATTTAAGCACAGTACATTTTTATTTGTAAATGCATCTATCGACGTTCTAACAAAAAATCAACACTAGAACATATGTAATAATTTCAAACAGTACTACAGTCGCGTAGTACAATATTTGACCACCAGACTGCGTATCCGAGCGTGTCGGTTCCCAATTGAGAACTGACAATAACTGAAGTGACGCCTATCGGAAATTTTGGAACTTAACGGAATAGGATTTTGTTGGATGTGGCTCATTTAATTGCATTGTTTGTATGTGTTAAAGTGAAGAAAACTTTAATAAAATGTCTTTAAAATCACAACAGAAAATTAACTGCAATGTGAATTGTTGTGTATCAAATGACAAATGTCAAAAATATCCTATTCCAATCGCCATTTTGTAAGCGACAACAGCGCCTCTATAGGTAATGTCACTTCTCAATAGGTTAAGTATAAATTTGACGTACATGACAGCGAAATGCGCATGCCTGACGGTGCGGTCAGGGCTCAGACTTAAAATTTCTGAACTTGCGAGACCGCACTTGTGACATCGCACCTGCCACATCGTGGTACGGGTTTTTTCAAAATAGAGCGATGCTATTAGTTGTATTTCTTGTTCCACGCTTACAACACCAGAATGAAAATGATACATTAGGCGAGTCTAGGTGACCACCTAGCAACCCCACCAAAACTCGTATGGGCACGTCCATTATTCTGATCTTCGTCTTTTTCTTTGGGCACCAGGGCGGCCATGTAATGGTGTACGGACCATCAAAGGAGCCTTTTGGGCCGATTACAGTATTATCCTATTAATAGAGGGCTGTCTTATAAAAGTTTGCATAGGGGCGGCATTCGAGATCGATTCTCGAAAGGGTGGTCTTATGAATGCTTGCACGAGATGATGTCCACGCGATGGCCTTGTTGGGAAGTGCCAGTCGAGTTGACTTTTGTCGTCACTCACAAAATTCCCCACCTTGATTTGTTAAATATGAGACAGTGGTGCAGTCAAACAGGGGTACAAGAGAGTAACTGCACACCCTTGCTAGTAATAGGTGCGTTCGGCATAAGCTAATAATCTACACATTCTGCATAATTTACACATTTACACAGGAATCTTGTGTAAATTATGCAGAATGTGTAGATTATTATGATTATATTTAAGTGTAAAAATAAACTAAATTCAGTAAGTAATGTAATAAATTGCAGAACACTGATCAAATACTTTCCTTGTAAGACAAATAAGTACAGACTAAATGTACTTTACCTTTTTTAGTGGAGGAGAATCACTATGAGGATCCATATTGAATTCGAACCAAGTGACCAATAAAATCAGTTTATATCTTTTCATACATATCTAAAAGCGGACTGGGACTGTCAAGCCGGTGATTTGAATGTTTTATTGGCCTTTTTTTTTCTAAGTTAACTTATGGTAGGGTGGGACATATTTACACATGGGGCACATTTGCACAATTCAAATTAGCAGCTACTTTTGCTTCATGAATGTAATTGTTTGCATAGTAGTCAGACTCGTAGCAATGTTTTTGGCGCCCTTGGCAAATACTTAAAATAGCGTCCTTGGTAAATATTTATTATAGCACCCCTGGCACTTGCCCTAATGCCAGGGTGTTGCTACGGCTCTGATAGTAGTGAATCTTTATGTTCCCAGTTTTGGTGTCGATACAAATTTGTAAGAAATTTCAATTGTTAATCAATCAAAATAACCGGCATTATTTAAACACAAATCTACACAAACTGTTCATAAGGCTGTAACAATTTATTGCTTATTGGCAAAATATTGGTTTTGCGCAGAAATTAGTTTTTTTTTTCTTTGCTTAACATAACCGAAGGCAGCGTGCATACTTATTTAATTTATTTTATTTATTTATTTATTTATTTATACAAATACAAGATGCTTAGATTTAATTTTAACTTTATGGAAAAATTAGGTGCGGCAGATTAGGACTAGACCAAATCTGGCGGAATAGTATAAAGGTTTCACAAAAAGAGAGATGGGTTGTTAAGGAAAAACAAGGCAAAACTGTAAATAATAAACTGTAAAACTGAAATAACAGAAAAATCCAAAAATTGTTGGTCAAGGCAAGAACGAAGTTCTAATATGAAAATAAATAATACCTATAATGAATTATATCTCAGATTCTGACAAATCTGCAAGGCGAATATGCGGACATTAATAGCATCCACAACCAAACTGTGGATTGTAATAAACATTTTAAAATAACGAAAGGGGGCGTCCACACAAGCGTCTTCCATATAATTGCATGTTTCATTTTTCCAGTATAATATTCAACATGTTTATTCGAAAATTATCTATTTAGAATTACCTACTAAGTAATGGTAGAGTATGTTCAAGTTAACTTCATCACAGGCGAATATTACCAGTCCCTTGCGCAGAAACCAAATTTCGTCCATTACATTACCAACAGCTAACTTAACACATTTCAATGGCGTCACTTACTTTGATTTGTGTTTGACTACGCGTATTGTGCGATGTTGTTTGTTTATTTCCGTTATTATTATTTATTTCTCGTACGTTTCAAGGTATACCGTGTACTAAAATGAGTAAAAAGGTATTGGAAATACATGATTTTGTGTGTTTGGTTTCCACAACAATTGTTTAAAACCCTAATGTACGTCAATGTGATCAGCTGTTTTCTCGTGCAGAATTGGTGACGTAATTTATGATACCCTATGATGAACGTACTCTAATGTCTTCCTACATTCCTATCAATAAGTACCATTCGTAGGTTCTCGATTGTTTACTATTTTTTTATAAACTAAGGTTTTGATCTTATCTATCTGTTCATATCTACCCCATGGTGGGATAGATGCATATTTGAAGAAAAATATAATTTTTAAAGGCATAGTTGCGTATTTATTGTTTCGACAGAAGTGTTTAGAGATTTACCATCGACCAATACAGCCATCAGTCATAAATGTCTAAAAATTGTAAAAATAATTACTATTGAACAAGTGTCCAAAACTTCCTTCCCTTATTTGGTTGAGTAAAATATTTCATTGGCGGCTCGGAAACGGCCCTCGCCCTGTTCAGCCCAGTTATTGTACCGGTCACTTATATAACTTATATATCGCGCTCGCTCCTGTGCGTATCTTACGTACTTTCTATCTCTAGTATGTTTACCAGTGGCGGCTCGTGACTTTTTGAGACTCTGAGCTGCAAATTATAATACAGGGATAGATTTAGATGTTTAACCATGACGTTTTATCATATAAGACTCTGTTGAATTGCTTCTTATAATTATAATTTTAGCTTTTTGCACTTTCCGAAATATTTAAATTTGGTGTGTGTCGCCCCAATTTTTTAATATCATTTTTTTCTTCTAACGTTCGTCTGTTAAATGGAATTTCCAGTAATGATTTGACAGTATTCATTTTTAGGGTTTTGTAGGTATGACCAAAAACCCTTATACCGTCATTTTGTCGTCTGACTGTCTGTCTGTCTGTCTGTTCGGTAAAAATTGTAGCCAAACGGCTAAACCTAGAGAGTTGAAATTTGGCATGCTTATACAACTCTTTGACCCGCACATAGGAAAAATACTAAAACATCTAAAAAACATATCCCCCAAAAATATAAACAAATATGTGCTCATCGAAAAAAAAAATATTTTTTTTAAATTCTGAGTAGGGTGTCAAATGAAAGCCCTTGGTACGTGGATTAACGATCAAATTTTTATTTTTGCAAAATAAATTATTTTGAAGCGATTTTTTCCAAAATTGTACCAAAAAAAATTGTCCCACACCTGTAGCCCAGATGGTTTAAACTAAAAATCTGAAAAAATTCTAAGTAATGTATATTGGTGTGAACCGGAATAGTACAACAGGAATTTTTGATCAGATTATGGTTTTGAAAAAAAAAAACGTTTTTTATGTTTTTTTGCTAATAATGTTGAAAACTTATAGTTATATAACACGCTAAACAGTAACGTGTATCTTGGTGCAGTGGCTAAGATACTGGCATTCTGCCCAAGAAAATGAGTTCGAATCCTACGAGAGGATACAATATTATTTTTTATTTATTTTTTTGCATTTTTATATTGTTTAAATTATTTTTTCAAAATTCTAGTTATATATTGGCAATTGTTGCATTTAATTTTTAAAAGCGTAAATTTAATTAAATAAAAACCAGTGGAAATTGTTGAAATTATAATTTAATTCTATATTTGAATGTACACGAAAAAAAAGGGGAGCTATGACTAAAAACAACCAATGGAAGCCATAGGCGCAATTTTCAAAATCTTAATGAACCTTGATATATAAAAAAAAAAATACTGCACATCTTTAGAAACTTAAATAATGGTAATAGGCATTCGAATTAAAATTCATAAAAAAATATTTTGACATAAAATTTGTTTTGGCATCCCAAATAATCATCATTCACTTACTAAATTTCTGCAAAACTCTGAAATGTGTGAAAATTCACACTTCACATCAATTTTTTAAACCTATTGTTTTAAATCTAAAATACGAAACGTATTTGTTAAGCTTAGATACTTATATAAAATTAAAAGAAAAAGTTAGAAAATACTAATTATTAATACCTACCTAAACAATAAATTTTTAGAGATAATATAGGTATAGTGATTTCAGTTACGACTTAAATAAAAACATTCAATAATTTCAGAGTACTGTGATAACTGTTATTTTGATGCTAACAGCATTCTAGCTCCGATCCCCACCAGTTTATCACTACTGCCTACGCACCGCTCTCCCTTTACAAGCGCGACGTAGACTAATTCAAAGGAAACTTGTAGATATTTAAGAAACAATAGCATTCAATGTTCAAAATATATGTAAAAAAAGCATTTTAACATCACAATTACTATGTTAAATGCATTTTGAATTCAAAAAAAGGTTTTTTTTTTAATTATTATTTTCAAGTAAGAGCTGCAGCTCCGCAGCGCGTACTCAGGAGCCGCCACTGATGTTTACCATCGCTATTTGATGTGTTTAATTTTTGTAACTGTGCTTCTGTTATTCCTATTTAACATTAATTTATTTTACAGGAAATAATTGGACTTGCCCATCAACGTGGACTTCTTATGAAGGAAGGTATCGATTCAAAGGCTCTATCTCAGAAATTAACAAACACCTTGAACATGGAAATTATAGAGCCATTAGCACGAGTATACAGAGCGTATCGGTTCGCTAAAAAAGTACCTGAATGTGACAAGTACGTACTGTGTCTCATCAACCAGGAAGATCCTAATGAAGTTGTCAGTCTACCTGGTCTTAAGACAGGTCTGAGCAAATCTGCCAGTGTGTTCGTCAGTTGGTTCCTCAGCGGAAAAACTGGGACGTCGTTCTTGTCGCTATGGAGCAATATCATGAATGAAAAAGATTGTAGTGTAAGTATTAAAATTTAAGTTAAGTTACTGTAAATTTTATAGCGTATACACAGGTATTATAAACGGTGTTACCGGAAACTATTAAATGGCTAACGCCTTTATTATAAAAGATACGAAGAAGGTAAAATTAGGAAAGAAGGATTATTTTACTAAACAACTAAACATCACATAAACGAGTTAATTGTGACGAAAAAAAAAAAAAAAAAATTGAACCTTTAATTACACAGCTCTACAAAAAAAAAAGGTCATACCCAGACATGCGATACATGGTTTCCGAAGTATTTTTGCTCGCTGATCACGAATCTGTGGTCGGTTTGTCTCCATCAGGTCCTCAAACCTTGCTAAGGTCAGGGTCAAGGTCAAATCCGAAAATTTGATTTAAAAAATCTTAAAAAAAACATATGGGGTTTTTGAGGTCGCTGATTACGAATCCAGTGTCCGTATTTCAAATATTTAAACCGCAGGTATCTATCTTGTACCGTTTTCATGATAGAATTTTTCAAAATTTTGAAAAAATGAAATAAAAATCAAAATTTTTCAAAATTTTCTTTTTTTCTTAAAAATGAAATCTAAGGCTATTTAGGACCTCAGGATTATAAAATTCCGACCGCAGGTCTTTAGCTATCATAGTTTTTAAGGTGTGTCCGTAATTTTTTTTAGAATTTTTGGAGGTGTTTCGGCCATCTGACCTTGAACAGATTTTTACCTTGTCTTGATAAGGTCAAACGGACACTGGATTCGTAATCAGCGACCTCAAAAACCCCCATATGAGTTTTTTTAGATTTTTTTAATCAAATTTTCGGATTTGACCTTAGCAAGGTTTGAGGACCTGATGGAGACAAACCGCAGATTCCACAAACCACAAATTCGTGATCAGCGAGCAAAAATACTTCGGAAACCATGTATCGCATGTCTGGGTATGACCCTTTTTTTTTTTTGTAGAGCTGTGTTATTGTTTAATCTATCGCATAGAAAATGTAGTTTTCTGTAATAAATCATTAGAGCAGTGTGAAAGTAGATTCGATGAAGAAAGTAAATAAATATTCTGTGAAGACATACGAGGTGTGTAAATTAAGTAACCGTACTGATTTTTTAAAATTGTTTTATTCGAATAGAATTACAATTCAATATTGTCTCCCTCAAAATAACTTCCTTGGGAAGCCACACAGCGCTGGAGACGCTTCTTACAATCCTCATGGCAGTGCTGGAACTCGGATACTGGAATAGCTTTCAGCTGGTTGCTTACGGACGTTTGAATGTTTTCGAGTGTCCCAAAATAACGTCCCTTTGTGATTTTTTAATCTTGGGAAGAGGAAAATGTCACAAGGACTCAAGTCAGGCGAATAAGGAGGCTGAGGAGCCACAGGAATGTTTTTACTGGCCAAAAACTCGTTAATTGAAATTTCTGTGTGACAAGGCGCATTGTCATCCCCAATTCATTGGTCAAAATCTGATGAACGGTAGTGTGAGTCAAATTCAATTCTTCCCCGATCATTCTGACTGTCAACCGACGATCTGAATGCACAAGATCCCGGATTCTGTTGACATTTTCATCGGTTCTTGAAGATGAAGCCCTTCCGCTGCGTGGTTCATCTTCAATCTTTTCTAGTGCGTTCTAAAATTGAGTGACATTCATTTCGAGCAACGGTGTGCTATCGGTTTTGCTTCAGACTTGGGCACAGTGCAACGGAAACTTTTGCAAAACTTCATCGGTTCTTGAAGATGCGTGATTAATCTTCAATCAACTCTCTTCCTTCTGAAAATGCCTTAAACCACCATAAAACCTGGGTCCTTGACAAAACACTGTTTCCGTAGGCCTGCTGAAGTTTTGCAAAAGATTTCGTTGCACTGTGCCCAAGTCTGAAGCAAAACCTGATAGCACACCGTTGCTCGAAATAAATATCACTCATTTTTAGATCGCACTAGAAAAAACTGTTTCATGAAAAAAATCGCTACGGATAACAAAATTACTCTAGCGAATTCAAACTTCTACTGAAGGCGTATCACATGTTCTCCTGCCACCCCTCCAAGTCCCGCGTCCCAAATACTGCCAGATCAAACGCTAAGCTGACAGTCCGGTTACTTAATTTACACACCTCGTACAACAACGGGATAATTTTCTGTCGTCAGGTTGTTTTATAGATGAATGTACAATTACATTACATATTGAAACAAACGTTCATAATATCCTCAAAAATTAATATTTGTGCTAATATTTTAAAATTTAATTAATAATCGTCTTATTGTTTAAATTTAATAAAGTAAATTATCTAATGTTAATTTATTTAATAAATCTAAAAGGTGTAGGAATGTTTAATGCAACTTTAGATTAATAGATAAATTTGCATAGGGGAAACTTCCTAAGCACCCTGACATCTGGTGACGATGTGCGGAAGATACGAGAGTGACATTGTTGTTGTTTAGTTCAATGGGAATACGTGTCTTTTGTTGTTTGTGTTTTACTTCTGTGAATCATGGCAAAATAATGCATTTTGTCATGTGCCGCAATGTAAATCGTGGATAAAGAAGAAACCCACTTCACACCAACATTCCATCATATTCCTAAATCGGAAACAATATCAATTGAAACATTGGAGGTAGGGAGAAAGTGGATCGATTAAAGACTGAAAAATGACACTTACCCCACCCAAAATTTGCCTAAATCATCAGTTAATATATTAAAAGGCCCTTCTAATTTTTCAGGCATAGATTTTTATTTTTTACTAATATATTTACCATATTTTTGTTGATATTGTATTGATAGACAGTCAAAAAGAATTAAAAATACAATTAAAAACTAAAATATCTGTGAAATGTCTTTAGAATGATATATTATTACATATCTTTAAATCGTAGATTACATTAAAAAAAAAAAAAAAACAAACAAAATAGAAAAATAGGAAAATACAACTCGTGTTCATTTTCACCATCAGTGTTGAGCATAGATAACTTAAAATGTTATCTATTCAAAGATAAGATAATACCACCTTTTTGTGATCTAAACAAAGATAAAGATAATTAAAAAAATAATTATCTAGAAAAGATAATCTTAGAAAAAATCAGATAATAGATAAGATAAACCCCCTCTACATTTTTATGGCGCGAAACTCAAATTATTCATAATATATTCATCATATCGCTTTCATCCAAGGGGGAATCAGTTAAAATCTCGTTTAATAAATATTGTTGATTCATATTTACATGTATACCTAGTTTTGTCATTTGCAGAACATCACAAAATATTGAGGTTAAGTTTTAAATAGACCATATTAGTAACTACGACAGAAAATGGGATTCAGTGCTGCCGCCTCGCGGTTGTTTTCCTTTTATTTGAATTTAGCATGTTGTTTTTTTATTGTATTTTGGAAGTATAAATTAAGTTTTCAAATTAGGAAAACGCTTCACATCAAAACTACAATCCAATATTTAATAATTAAAACTATTATTTTATACATTATAATTTAATACGTCATTATTTTTGCAGAACAATATTATTTTGCAGGTTAATTTTGAAAAATTTACGTTAATAATTGTTATTATGGCAAGTAACATAGCAATAAGTCTGTTTGGCATTATTAATTAGTTTGAAAAAACAATATATTGTTCTTATTTTATCTATTATTGATTTTCATTTTCATTTGTCAAAAAACGAAAAAATTTGCAATTAAGAATGTGACTGTAATGGTTCCAATTTGGAGCAAAATAACAAACCATTATGCATTCTGAAACAAAATATTAATATTTACTTAGTTTTAATTAAATAAATACTGTGGCGCCCGCTCCTGGCCTAGGTAGGGTAGGAGTCCAGGACGACACACAAGGATTGACTTAAAATGTCAAAAATATAATTGTGAGAATTTAATATAATAAAATAAGGTCAGGTTCTTGTTGCAGTTGCGTTGCCAGGAATAATAATAAAAAGAGAAAAAAATATTATCAAAAAAATAGTTGAAAAAAAAAACTTTATCAAAAAAAAATAATTTGTACAAAAAAAATTTAAATAATTATAGTTGTTGCGGACTGCAACAATTAATAACGGTAAGCGCAGCGGTGAGTACAGTAAATTACACTCTAAATTAATCCCAAAATAAATTATAACAATAAAAAATTCATACAAAATTGACCTCTAAATTATACTAAATAACTACTAAAATTATGAATTTAAATAATTTCTCAACAGAAAAAATGTTGAGAAACGGCTAACGTTTGTTAAATAAGTCTATAACAAGAGAATTATTAGTTTAAATAAATGTAATAAAAAATTTCTAAGTCCGACAAACGGTTACAAACGGTTTGCTGTTCGTAGCTGCTTGTTCCGACAATGCCCGACAGAAAATAATCGGAACACAAAATTAATAAAATTGACAATTTTTATGATAAAATTTATATGAATAAACTTACTCTGTTGGGCCTTACTATTACACGGAATTAATTTAACTGATTTGAATAACAATCTGACTATGGAGGGAAATCTCCAGAAAAAATATAATAGTTTAACAAAATTGTAAATTTGTTAATTAATATATATATACATATATTAATTAACAATAAACATGAATCAGGGTATCCTGAAGAATTCTCACACACACTGAATTTAAACTTTTAGAACAATATAACCAATAAAATCACATGTGCTCTAGGGAAATCTGGAGGGAAAACTCCAGAAAAATAACTTTAACAAATATATAAATTAATAATTAATATACCCTTTATATATTAATTAACAAATAACACAAATCAGGGAATCCTGATTAAATTGAACTGATTTCAAAACTATTACACGAATATAAAATCAAAACCACGTCTGCTCACCTTGATCGGAAAAATATTAATGTATAAAAATGGATTAATTTGGCTGGAAGGTGTCTTACCAGCGGCTCTAAACAAGTTTTATTTAGGAAAACAAATGGTTATATTTAAATAAATTAAAATTAGGTTTTTAAATTAATACAATAATAAAATATTATAGAATTATATAATTATTATATAAAATATTATTGTATCGGGTAAAATATGGTAATATATTTGTAATTTGGAAATAAAATATAGTGAGGTTCTAAACATGTTTTGTCTATGAAATGAATATTTATTTAAATTAAGTAAAAATGATAATTAAACGGAAATAAATTAAAATTTGCAATATAAAATGAAAAATACAAAGTGGTACGCCCTAAGCGGGCGCTTCATTCCGCCGGCCAAAACGAATGTTTTAAAACCAACGATGAAAACAACAAACAAATAAATGGTCAACACTCGGTAATGGGGTCGACCGGTAAGGGAACCAAAATTCTTCATAGGTGAGGATTTTTTCTTCCATGACTCGAGCTAGGTGGAATTTTACCAGCTTAATGGCTGCGTCCCAGAGTCCCCCAAAGTAAGGGCTAGACGGTAGGTTTATGTGCCACTGGGTGCCTTCCGAGGACAACTTAAGGTTGAACCAGTCATGATAGTCGGTTAAAGTTGCGCTGATAAAATTGGTTGCAACCACATTATTGGCTATAAAGGTATACCAACCGTGGTAAGGAGACTGAATCCGCGCAAATATGACGGTGGAGTCAGTCCGGTAATCATTACACCCAATGTGTAATAATTCAAAATTTACCCGTTTGTAAGACGGGCAAACAGACAAAATTGTCGGCGAGCAAGTCGATGGTTTGCGGTGGCGCTCATACTAGGACTGCGGTAGTATCAGCGAATGCTGATGGTAAAAACTCACACTAAAAGTGTGTAGTAAATCAAAGTTTCCCCGTTTGTAAGACGAGAAAACAAACAAAACTGTCGGCGAGTAAGTCACCGGTTTTCGGTAAAATGCATGCTATAGATGCGGTAATATTAGCGGGAGCTGATGGTAAGATATTACACCAAACATGTGTAACAACTTTAAGTTCACCCGTTGGTAAACCGGGTTGACATAAAAAACTGTCAGTGAGAGAGTCGGATGATCGCGGTGTAAGTCATACATTAAGTGTGATTGTATCTGTGGTAATATCAGCGGGTACTGATGGCAATATATCACACTAGAATTATGCAATAAATCAACTTACGCCCGTTTGTAAGGCGGGAAAATGAAGAAAACTGTGGATGAGCGAGTCGATGGGTTGTATGTAAACTCATACATTAACTCTGGTAAGATCAGCGGATACTGATCGAAAGGAATTACACTAGAATTCTGTGATAATTCAAAATTCACCCGTTTGTAAGACGGGCAAACCAAAAAAACTGTGGGCAAGCGAAGCGTCGCTTCCCGGTAAGCTTCACAATGATGAGGTATAGAATACCCGACATCTCTAGCGAGAAATGTGTAGTCTATTTTGGAAACATGTCTGTTTTCTGTATAGTCACACATAAAGGTGACATATTCTTGACAGAGGGTAAGGTTGTTGTTGAACCTGGAACGTAGGGAACGATAATAGGTTAACGCGGGTCCGAATGATCCGCTAAGCGCAACAACATCGGTTTTAAATAGTAGTGGAACGACACAACGACTATCAGTGGTGCGTATATGTTGTTCGGTAGATGTATGCTCAGCCTTGAGTTCCTTTTCTGAATGGTAAGGTTTATGAGGAAACTTTTCTAGTTTACAAGAACTAGGCAAGGCTGACTCTAACGTTTCCTCCACGGAAATGTGGAAAGAATTTAAGTTGATAGTAGATCCGAAGGTTGGACCAGAGATGACTACACCTAAGGCGGTCTCAACAGCATAGGGGCCATCTGGTAATTTGGTGGTTTTTCCTGTAACCAGGGAAAAATAAATGTCAGCACCCAATAGCATATCTATTGGGCCTGGCACGTAGTAGGTAGGGTCCGCTAGCCTTAATCCCTTTAGATCTGGTAACTGAACAAAGTCCAACTTCTGACTAGGAAGGTTAGCGGCAATATGGTTCACGACCAATGCCGTGACAGAATATTTATGGCGATTGGTTCGTGGCCTGAAGCAACAATTAACAACGCCTTTTATGGTGTGTATCTCAACGTTAGATACACCTGAGATAGTTAAGTTTGTTGGCGTCAAATTTAGGTCCAATTTACGCCTACAACTTTCGGTGATAAGGCTGGTTTCACTACCGCTGTCTAACAAGACTCTTACTTCCTGCCAATTGTTTGCAGAATCTCGCATCTGAATTAGAGCCGTGCTCAATAGCACACATGAGGAGTTAGGTGAGCAGTTTGTCTTCACATTGGTAGCGACTAAAACTTTGGATGTGCCAGCATCATTAGAGGGTGAGCTAGTTCCGGAAGGAACTGGTTCACAAGTTTGACCAGTCGGATGACTGGTGGTTGCCCCTATTGCGGAGTTAAATTTATCAAAGTGCAAAAGGGTATGATGTCGAAGTTGACAAGTTCTACAACTTGTTTTTGATCTGCACTCCGTAGGTTTATGGCGTGGCGCAAGACAATTGTAGCAATGGTTATTGTCTTTGATCAGATTAAACCTCTGCCGGATGGTGAGGTTTTTAAAAGTAGAACAAGAGTGCATGGGGTGCGCAGCATTGCAAGCCAAACACATCATTTGCTGGTTTGAGGTAGTGAGGAAGGTCTTTTTTTGAGCATGATTATAGTTTGATGCGGTACGTTCAAAGCTATTCGTGTTTGATTTAGAGTAAGTTGGCTTGCTTTTCTCCAAAGTTTTCCATTGCTGGGAAGTAATAAAACGCTCCAAAAAATTCAAGAGAACGTCTAGTTCTGGTAGATGGTCCCTGTCCAACTTAGCTTCAAATTTATCACGAATGGTCTCGTGAAGCTTGCTGGTGAGAAAGAGCGTAATGAATTTTCCCCACTGGTCTACGGGTTCGCCTAAGGCACGAAGCGCGGCTAAATGCTCCTTGATGGTTGCCAAGAAAGCATTTACGCTATTGTACGAACTATCCTTGAGAGGAGCGATGTTGATGATCGCCATACCATGGAAGGTCGTAATAAGCCTATTACGCTGATAACTATCCTTCAACATGTCTAAAGCGATCTCGTAATTGGCGTCCGTTAACTTTAGATTGCGGATAAGCGAGAGCGGTTGGCCTCTAAGTGAAGTCCGTAGATACTGTAGCTTTTGAACGGGGGGTAACATCTCGTTGTCGTGAATTGAACTGGTAAAAAGGTCAAAAAAGGATTGCCAATTTTCAATTTCTCCGCTGAATGGAGGAATATTTAGCTTTGGTAGCCGAGCGTAGCTTGCAGCAGTTGAGGGCGTGCCGGTAAAATTAAAGGCCGTGTTATGGGCAGTTGACGCATTCAAAGACTCTGGTTCTACAAAGGGAGGTTCTTGACAGAGTCCTTTGACTTTATATACGTCGTCCCTAAATATTTGGTACTCGGCTAACAAATCATCCTTCTTGTTAGCGTTGGTGTCATGCGCCATCATCGCCAACAGACATGTCTCGTACTCCGAGACTTGGGTAGATAACTCTTGCAACCTCAACTTAATCTCCTTTATCTTACCTGGGAGAGGGTTGAGTTGAGTGTCTTCCACCAATTCCCAAAGGTTATCTAAATCGCGACGGCGTAGTTCCCTTTTTAGGGTGGCCAGAGCAATGTCGGCCATTTTGAATTTAATTAAAATCAAAACACCAAAAAATTGAAGAAATAGGTCCCGCCCTGAGGTAATACGGGGCAAGTAACAAAGTTCTAGTGATATTAAGCTGACAAAAAAACTGTTGTATGAAGCGGTTGTAAATTATTGTTGAAAATTACGTAAAAAATTTTGGCACACGTCAAAAATTAGGTGATTTTTGACCCGCCAAATCCGGCTCGAAGGACCATTAAATGTGGCGCCCGCTCCTGGCCTAGGTAGGGTAGGAGTCCAGGACGACACACAAGGATTGACTTAAAATGTCAAAAATATAATTGTGAGAATTTAATATAATAAAATAAGGTCAGGTTCTTGTTGCAGTTGCGTTGCCAGGAATAATAATAAAAAGAGAAAAAAATATTATCAAAAAAATAGTTGAAAAAAAAAACTTTATCAAAAAAAAATAATTTGTACAAAAAAAATTTAAATAATTATAGTTGTTGCGGACTGCAACAATTAATAACGGTAAGCGCAGCGGTGAGTACAGTAAATTACACTCTAAATTAATCCCAAAATAAATTATAACAATAAAAAATTCATACAAAATTGACCTCTAAATTATACTAAATAACTACTAAAATTATGAATTTAAATAATTTCTCAACAGAAAAAATGTTGAGAAACGGCTAACGTTTGTTAAATAAGTCTATAACAAGAGAATTATTAGTTTAAATAAATGTAATAAAAAATTTCTAAGTCCGACAAACGGTTACAAACGGTTTGCTGTTCGTAGCTGCTTGTTCCGACAATGCCCGACAGAAAATAATCGGAACACAAAATTAATAAAATTGACAATTTTTATGATAAAATTTATATGAATAAACTTACTCTGTTGGGCCTTACTATTACACGGAATTAATTTAACTGATTTGAATAACAATCTGACTATGGAGGGAAATCTCCAGAAAAAATATAATAGTTTAACAAAATTGTAAATTTGTTAATTAATATATATATACATATATTAATTAACAATAAACATGAATCAGGGTATCCTGAAGAATTCTCACACACACTGAATTTAAACTTTTAGAACAATATAACCAATAAAATCACATGTGCTCTAGGGAAATCTGGAGGGAAAACTCCAGAAAAATAACTTTAACAAATATATAAATTAATAATTAATATACCCTTTATATATTAATTAACAAATAACACAAATCAGGGAATCCTGATTAAATTGAACTGATTTCAAAACTATTACACGAATATAAAATCAAAACCACGTCTGCTCCCCTTGATCGGAAAAATATTAATGTATAAAAATGGATTAATTTGGCTGGAAGGTGTCTTACCAGCGGCTCTAAACAAGTTTTATTTAGGAAAACAAATGGTTATATTTAAATAAATTAAAATTAGGTTTTTAAATTAATACAATAATAAAATATTATAGAATTATATAATTATTATATAAAATATTATTGTATCGGGTAAAATATGGTAATATATTTGTAATTTGGAAATAAAATATAGTGAGGTTCTAAACATGTTTTGTCTATGAAATGAATATTTATTTAAATTAAGTAAAAATGATAATTAAACGGAAATAAATTAAAATTTGCAATATAAAATGAAAAATACAAAGTGGTACGCCCTAAGCGGGCGCTTCAAATACTAAAGATATTTCGATTTTTATATTATTTAAAAACGTAACCTATAAATATATCTCCGAATCCTTATTTATATGTTTATAAAAACATTATTTTATAATGTAAGGCAGAGTTTCCCAAAGTTTTTGAGCCGCGGAGTACTTTTCACAAGAAGAATTCGTCGCGGAGCACTATCGTTGCTATGTACATAGCAACACAATAGTTCGCGGTGCACTACAACATAGCATACAACAGTAGTTCGCGGAGCACTAGTAAACGCTCTAAGAGCACAGTTTGGGAAACTCTGATATAAGGTATCTGAACTGTATATACTAGTACATACTTATCAAAGATATAAATTTTTTGCTCCAAAATTGAAAATATTCATAAAATTACGGTAACAAAAGTAATGACACATATATTTTAAACCTCCCAAAAAATCCAAAGGAAACCGTTGTCAGATGGCATGTATGTGACGTCACACTAATATGGTCTATTATCTATAAAAATTATCTGAAATTACAGATAAAGATAATGAAAATACCTATCTAAATGAGATAATAGATAAAAATATAAAACAATATCTAAGAAGATGATAGATAATAATATGTCATCTAAATGCATTATCTAGATAATGCTCAACACTGTTCACTATGTAAACAAATACCCAAGGGCTTGAGCCCCCCCCCCCAAAGCTAAAAAAACAAGTGACGAGTCCTCTCCCAAGCTCCAAAACACGTGGTTGTTAAGTGTTTTTGTCAAAATACAAGAGACTCCCTTTTTGTTTTTTGGTCATCACTTGTATTTTAGAAGTGAGGACCTTATTTTGTTTTTAGGTCATCACTTGTTCTTAAGAAGTGAAGATCTTGTTTTAGATCAAAACAATTTTGAAAAATAAAGTGTATTTGACTAGTACTTATTTCCGAGTAATTTCCCAATTCCTACCCTTTTAAATAATTTCGACTTCTGACCCCCTTCCCCAAGAAAAATTTCTCGGTGCGCGTCTGACGCACGATAATAAATAAATACATAAAAAATATGTCAATCAAGTCATTATAGATGTAGAAGTAAACATATTTTTTATAATTAATTAACTCACAACAATAATCTTATAATATGTTTGTTCTTATTTCTTTTTTTAATCTCCTGACAAACTAAAAAGGTTAAAAATGTCACTAAGATAAAAGGCAGTGTGTTATTAAAATGCATTTTGCAGTAATTCGTTCAACACCCTACTTACATTGTTTCTACATTTATTCAACAATTAATTGAATTAAAAACTGTAACTATGTTCACAAATGTGCAAGCATGGAAAATTATTAACTTAGACATTTTAATTAAAAACGCAGT
The DNA here is from genome assembly GCA_963971575.1 of Liopterus haemorrhoidalis. NCBI lineage: Eukaryota > Metazoa > Arthropoda > Insecta > Coleoptera > Dytiscidae > Liopterus > Liopterus haemorrhoidalis. The sequence goes on along the minus strand of OZ020612.1, from coordinate 17,945,174 downwards.
CAAGTTTAGATTGTTCTGACGTGATTATAGTGTGTAGCTATTTCTTAATTATAGAAGTATAATTATTAGAATTTAAAAGGGTGCATTTTTAGGATTTGGTATGTATAACCACGAAATCATATACAGCAGTGGTGCTCATAAGGTCTATCGCGTAATTTTTTAAAGTCGAACGCCAGCGAAAAAGTAATTATATATATAAAAAAATCAGCTGTGGCCACCACAGGACCGACCGCCATCATAAAGTACTTGTATAAAATAAATTCTAGCAGCAGAGTAGAAATAACTTGGCCTAATATTTTCTAATAGAGATATTATTTATCATGACCATGGAAACGTTACATATACATAAGTATGACAAAAATTTACAAAAAATTTTCGAAATTTTTCGTTTTATCAAAAAACGTCTCAAATAAAAGTTAGTTATTGCATTTATAGCAATAAATTTTTTCAAAATATGTTTCTGTTGCTAAATATTCGCAAAAATCTTAAAATCGACACGAGTAAACTCCCATTTCTAGTCAACCGATTTTTACCAAAAGTTCATCAACTCGTGCCATTGATGTCAAAAGCTTAAATATGCAGTTCCATAAAAATCCTTTTAGCCGAATTTGCTCTGCACGTGTACACAGACAGACAGACGGATGGACGGACAGACGGACGTTAGTTAGTTAGTTAGTTAAAATTTTTGGCGCACAGCAACAAAGGCTATTTGCGCCTAACGCAGCTCATCTAAATGACTAGACTATATATTAAAAACTATAAATTAGAAAATAAACAAATAAATAGAATAATTAAAAATACACATACTCAATAAAAGAAATCTTGCACTGACAAACACAAATAAATAATATAAAAAGTCTGTTCGAAAATTTGAACAGACTGATGATTTGACTCAGGGTGATGGTAAGAGGCTGTAAAGGGGCCAATTACCATCGAATATCACAGTCAATAACTAGAAACACATTAAAATAAGGTACAAGACTTCACACATAAAACAATAAGTTCGATTCTCTCAGGAAGAGTATCAGCCTGTCCATGAGTACCCTGTCGTCACCAGACGGACGGACGGACGACAGACCGACAGACATCATGCTAAAAATAGTCAAAACGTTATGTAGGGACCTCAATTCGTGGAGATCCATCGAAATCTCGAAATGTCAAAATACTTGCTTTTCGTGGGCCCTGTGCAAAGTTTTGAAAAAAGTGCAAAACAAATGAAATCTATAAAGTAACTTGGACCTCATCGAGGATTTTCCGAGCATCTGCCTAGTTACAACATTGTACCACAGATCGTCTTGCTGAGTTCCGCAACGGAAGTAGGCTATTTCATTTAATATTCAAGTATTACATAGCTTGTAATTTGTCATTCGTAATTTGTGTCTATAAAGAGTATTAAATAAAATTCTAAACATATGTCGCATTTGTTTAAATGATATCTCTATACAACATATGTAATTTAACTGAACATAATTGGTTTACATTTTAAACAAGATGATTTGAAAAAACAGTTTGGACATTCTTGTTTGGTAGTTATAACTGTAATCGTGTCACGGAAATAACATTCTACGCACGTATAACCCGTAATTACAGGTGGAAAGATTTATCTTTTTATAACATGTTATTTCATTCTTTAATAAAAATATTTTATTGTTTTTCTGGAATTAAACAAACAACAGTACTAAATGCAGGTGCACCGAAGAAAGCCAGCAGATCAAGGAGATGGAATTCGAACTGTACACGGGAATGATCTTAATTTTCCATTTTAATACGGTCTAGAGCAGTGTTTCTCAACCAAAAAAGTTCCGCGGACCAGTATAATATATAATTTTCTAATGCGGACCACTAATAATAATTGTTGGTTAATTTTTTACAAAAAACAAATATATTTAATGTGCTACTGAATACATTTATTTTATTTGTAGAAAATCACAAAGTGCAAAAATAGTATTTCTGATTTCTCGACATTTTTCATTTCCCGAGAAATGAAAAATTAGACTTATTTTCTTGAGAATACTCGAGAAATTTCGAGAAAAATTATTATTATAATATATATCTTTTTTTATCGTTGAAATCAGGCGCGCACACAAGGGGGTGGTCCTCGGGTCCAGACCCTCCCCCAGGAATTGAAAATTATATACTTATTTAATACAAACTAAGCAAAAGAAAATAAAAAATCACCTTTTTATTAATAAAAATTAAATTATAATAAAAATTAAAATATATATGAGCCCACCCCTCTCCGTAAAAAAAAAAAAAAAAAATATATTTGTATTATTTTACGGATATTTTTTCGAAATGGACCCCCCCCCGATTAAATTTCTGTGTGCGCGCCTGGTTGTGAATATTGTAGATTATAATTATTATTATTATTATATTATTTATTTTACATCGGCCTTTATTTCTGCAACGAGGCTAATCGCCGATGCCAGGGGGCGAGCTCCTACACCTGGATGAGGGGTGAATGCTTGTGAAAATGAGAGTAATGTAAACATATTATTCTCGCCCGAATAATATCACCAACGAAGCAGGCTCGAACCACCGGCCGCCTAGTCACGTCTGTTTCTAACAGTCTAAAACCGCACGACTTAATGCGCTCGGCCATTCCGTTGGCTGTAGATTATAAAAACATGTTAAAATTATGATCAACTTTAAAGTACTAAAGTATTCATTTAAATAACATTAGAACAAATGGATAATGGGGCTTTAAAAATGATTACGAAAACGGCACGTAATTGTTCAAAAATTCCTCTCGATAGCACTCTCAGGAATTCGAACACAGTTCGTATTTGGCGAGCTACTCTCGGAGAGTGTAGGGAGCACGTGTCCACTTGCGAGTACGTTGAGAGTAGTTATCTCTTGGAGAGTAGCTCGCCACTTTCTGCGAGTTACTCTCAGATGCGTGTCTATTGGAGAGTAACTGCTATCGAGAGCTTCTCGCCACTATTTACTCTCAAGTGGACAGGCACCTTAACGACCTGCATTTGTGGACGCTATACGAGATCGAGCGCTCTCATAATGAGCAACAATTCGAGCAGTATAGTTTTCTTATTATTATTGTTACAACAAAATATAATATTTACCTTTTGATATACTAATTTTATTTATTTTTTCAGATTCGATTTGTTGAGAAATGCAATGACTTCCACCTAGAAGAAATAAGTGTAACGACTGAATACGTTCACAATGAACTATAATTAATGGGGTATTCATAAAATTAAAATACTTGCTCAGTGGATATGTTAACTTGACAAATAAATAATAAGACCAAATTTCCGTCCACATTCGACATATTCATTGAGTGAAAAATATTGTATTATTTATTAGAATTAATTTATTGTTAAGCCATTTTATATTTTATAGAAATTGAGAAGAAATCGAAAGTTATATCCAAATTTATATCAGATTAAATTGTACAAATGCAAGGAGCACTTGGCAGAGTATATTGTACCATATTATAATAGTGTGTTGATAATGTATCATTCCTGTACACAATAAAAATATGATAAATTATCTTTGTATAATGCGTTCCTTTTTTTTTATCATAAGTATCGCTAACAGTATATAGGCTATTCTAAACGTTTAAGCGGAACTAACTTTTTATTTTTGTAAGCTGTCATGAACTCACTTTTTAATGATTGAAAAGGGCTTTTGCTAAACAAATTGTTCAAAAGCCGATAAAAATTACTAGTTTTCAAAATCTAGTTCCGCTTAAACCAAAGAAACGGGCTATAGTCCCTAAATAAATAGTACCGATATCTCACCTTTGGCGCAAAAATATGTTGGTAACACAAATTTCCCTATTTCCAGCTCGAGTTACATTTATGTATAATAATAATAATAATAATAATAATAATAATAATAATCCACTAGTCTCTAGTATGACGCGGCTCAAAAGGTTGCTGAAGTTTGAGATTAGTGGACGCTTGTCAAGATCTGACAAACCCCATAATAATAATAATAATAATAAAAGTTCTTAATGGCTATAACACCTGGCTATTTGCTTAGCTGTCGGGCCTGATGATCCCGCGAACCCTCAATCACGCAAGGGAAGTTCGCAATGGTCGCAACATCTGACCATATCGAGCTTTTGAGCCTGATGATCCCACGTACCCTGAATAATAATAATAATAATAATCGGGATACGGCGGTCTTTTGACCGAAAAGGCTTAGCGCCCTTTCCCTCCGGATCGCTACCACAGTGTTACCACGGCAGGAACCAATCGACCCTACCATTTGGTCGATTAATCCTGCCACCGTTTCATGGGGCCAACCGTCCCATGAAATGAATAAATGGTTCAAGACACAACAAGAAACCATACAGCTTCCCTCAACGGGTCCTTCCCGGATGGGGACCCACAAACAGTTGGGCGAAGCTACAATCCCGCTAGCCGGACCTGCTACAGGTGGACACCCGTGGAGCAGGAAGACCTGCTTCAGGTTTACGAGGCAGCGTCACCCCATCGCAGGGGCTACATGGTCAGAGTCCACTCACAATGGTGTGAAAATCATCCCGAGCTGGACTTCATGACGCAACAAAATCTGCGCGACCAAGTAGCACGCCTGCGACGCAGAATGAGGCGATCGAGACGAAGAGAGTCGAGAAGGCTGTCCCAAACACCGGTACAGCCATCGACACCTGCAAGCCTACCAACGGCAAGTGGGCAGATAGCCACTGGGTCTTCCCCAGTTAATGCAGGAATAACATACACTTCACCAGGAAAAAATCTTCGCGAAGATTTTCTAGCCCTTCTCTCGCCTCATTCTGGACGCACCAGACTTGGACACAATAAGTTCAAAGTTCGTGCTGATGACCTCACACAACTAAATTAACTTATTGACAAGCAAATTTCCCCTCACAGTAGTCTCTGGGAAATCGACCGTGCTGTATACGCTGCAGCAGCTGTGCTGACGCCAAAACGGGCTTTGGCCTCTAAGGCTTTTAACGGCAAACTGCGTATACAGCAGTTAAAGAAGAAAATGACGCGTTCACGCCAGGAAGCCTCTCATATTCAGTGTACTATTGATGCTTTATGAAGTATTAAGCCGCTAAGTGCGAATACTAAGCGCATATTACACCAACTGCGCGGAAAGCATCACACACTGAATTTGTCCACTCTCACTCTGCTAAAGCAGAAAGCGGTGGACGATTTGAGAGCACTAACCCTGGCTAGAAAGAAACTGGTCAACCGGGTTAGGACCATGGAGGAAAATACTTTGTTCCTCACGAGCCCGTCACGCCTTTTCATGGCCAAACCTGAGGTTTCTGAACCGTTATTATCAGTCGACAGGACAGAGACTTTCTGGAGGGAACTTTATGAACACGAGGCGATCGTGCAAGACACTCCAGTTTTGGAGAGATTTGAGGAATTCTGTTCACAACACCGGACAGATCCTCAGGCATGCCCCCCTGTTACCACGGAAGAAGTTACACGTGCTATTTCGAAAGCGCGCAATTTCGCTGCACCAGGAGTTGATGGTATTATTGCTTTCTGGTAGAACTCATTCACTAGCGTGCACGGCCATCTTGCACGAAATTTTACTTCTTTTATCCGTCGAGAAATATCACTACCATCTTGGTTATCAGAGGGGCGTACGGTATTAATCCCCAAAAAAGGTGATTTAACCAACCCGAAGAACTACAGACCTATTACTTGTCTCAATACGCTGTATAAGATCTTCACCAGCGTATTAAACGAGCGGGTACTGAGCTCCATTGCCTCTGTTTGGTCAGACATATACGAACAGAGGGGATCGAAGAGGGGCCAAACAGGTTGCAAAGAAAACCTTATTATCGACCGGTCAGTCTGTCATGACGCGTTGTATTTCAAACGCAACCTGTCAATGGCTTGGGTGGACTACGCAAAAGCTTATGACACTACGTCACACGCTCTCATTTTAACATTATTGCGCATTATGTTACGAGTCCACCCGGAGATAGAGAGACGCATTGGGCAACTTATGTCTCTCTGGAAGACACAGTTTGTTGTCCCAAGCGGATTAACCGCAGTGTCAACAGAGTGGATTTATTTCAAGCGTGCCGTTTTACAGGGAGATTCCCTAAGCCCGCTACTATTTTGCATCTCACTTCTTCCTCTATCGATCGAGCTAAGGCGCGGCAGTGGCTACATGGCGGGTCCTCCGTCGAAGCGTAAGCACAAAATTATCCATCTTTTTTACATGGATGATTTGAAGCTCTACGCCTCGAACGAGAGGATTCTGCAGACCGCCTTAGATACTGTTGCTGAGTACACTGCCGCGATAGGTATGCAATTCGGGTTGGAGAAATGCGCTGTTTTTCATATACACAGAGGAAAAGGTTTGGACAACGGTGAAGATGTTCAATTGGTTGATGGGAGCATTATAAAACATCTTAATGCCGAAGGGTCTTACACATTTCTAGGCATCAGTGAAAGGGGTATCCAGGATGTCACTCTTATTAAGCAGGCCCTTCGCAGTAAGTATATGGCACGTCTTAGGCAGATATGGAGATCATGTATGTCTGGCTAGAACAAGATCGCTGCCACAAACATGCTTGCTGTCCCATTAATTTCATACACGTTTGGTGTAATGAAATGGAATATTGATGATCTTAAGGATCTCGACAGAAGAACCAGAAAGATCATAAACATCAACCAAAGGCTTCACCCGAAACTTCTGTGCAGCGCATATACCTCCCTCGTCAAAATGGGGGTCGGGGTTTACTTAATCTGGAGTGTTTGCACGATCGACTCGTCCTGGTTACAGCTAACAGTATCCTCAGAAGTCAGGACCCACTATTAAAATTCGTTAGTGAGCACGAATTTAGTGGCAAAGGGGCGTTTCTTTACCAGGCAGCACGAAGAGCAGCAACGAGATTTAACCTGGCAGACTTGACTCCCGCCAGGGAAAACGCTGGAGTACAACTCTCTCGGGAGGAGTACAACAGAGTTATCAGTTCGGTGAAACGAGGCGAGACAGACATGTTGACAAAAGAACACATGAGTAAAAGTATGCACTCTGTGTTCTTCAAACATATTAAAAGTCTAGAGTTGTCCACCGAACTCACGTTTTCGTTTCTTAAGTCTGCTGGTTTGAGATCAGAAACAGAAGGTTTTGTGTTTGCGTGTCAGGATGGTGTTATAAATACTTTGGCGTACAGGGCCCGCATATTCCAAATAGCGGAGTCCACACTCTGTAGGTTGTGCCACCACCATCCTGAAACGATTATGCACATTCTGTCTGCTTGCCCATCTCTTGCAACGTCGAGCTACGTGTCTCGACATAATGCTGCTCTCCGCGTGCTCTACTACCATCTTAGACATGCCTATGGTATTGACCAAATACCGGTTATACCGTACGTCCCTTCTGA